>CAUYSK010062051.1:0-13570 GCA_963575035.1 Avahi laniger | reverse complement strand
TTTCCATATAGTAATAATAAATAGTAAATTCCATTTTTTAAAGGCTAAAGATTTATATGATCTGAAAAGAAACCAGAATAATTGCATTTTTAAAAACATACATTGACGAGTCCATAAACAGCAATTTTGTGGGGAAAAAACTAACAAAAGATGTGAAAAATGTCCAGGTAGAAAACTATAAGACATAAAGAAAAATTAATAAAAAAATAAAGGGAAGGTTATATCATCAAACTGTATAGCCCGTTCTACTCAAACTGATTTTTATTTTTTTTTTTTTTTTTGAGACAGAGTCTCACTCTCTTGCCTGCGGTGAGTGCCACGGCATCAGCCTAGCTCACAGCAACCTCAAACTCCTGGGCTCCAGCAATCCTACTGTCTCAGCCTCCCAAGTAGCTGGGACTACAAGCATGAGCCACCATGCCCGGCTAATTTTTTCTATATATATTTTTAGCTGTCAAATTAATTTCTTTCTATTTTTGGTAGAGACGGGGTCTCGCTCTTGCTCAGGCTGGTCTCGAACTCCTGAGCTCAGAACGATCCGCCCACCTCGGCCTCCCAGAGTGCTAGGATTACAGTCGTGAGCCACCGCGCCCGGCCTTTATTTGCCTTTCTATCTTTAGTTCTTTGAAAAATGTATAGAATAAGAAATATTGTCAAAATTATCACAGCATCAATATGTGTTTGTGTAAGGATCTGTCCAAATGCTGAAAATATTTTAAATAGTTGATCTTAAGTTACATAAATTGCATAGTCTGGTGTTGATATGTTTTCCCATTTTTCTTTTATAGGCTTTGGGATAATTATTAATTTTGTAGTATAATATGTTTGTTGTTTACTATTTAACATTTGTCAATCTTACTTATAAGCTCTGTAAGGGGTGGATTCTTAGAGGTTTGTTTCTCCACTATTAGCCCTAACACTTAGCCCATTGCCTGGCACATCATCATTGAAGTTTAATGATTTATTAATTACCTGAGTCTAAATTGATTTAACAAATTCAGGAACTGTTGGTAAATCTTTTTATTTTCTTTATGCCTTTCAAAAAACAGACTGGCTTTCCTAAGTCTATATCATCTTAGAAAGTTGGTATGTCCACCTAGAGCTCTTATGAGTGCCTTAAACTACAGGGCAAGCATCTAGGTACCATGACCCAGGGCAGCCAAATTATAGCAATAGAATGTTTCATTTAAACATCAGATGGGAGACCAACGATATAAAAATAAAAATGAGGGCAATTAGTTAAATTAATGGACCATTCTCTGTTATGTATTTCCTCATTTTGTTTAAATAATAACATGTTGGAATATCAATAAAACAGTATACGGATGCCAGAAAAAAGAAGAGTCTGACTAATAGCTAAAATGTTTGGACTGTGTCCAAAGCACATCTGAGTTCTGCTTGTTTTGTATTTGTTTTAGTTTCCGTTTGCTTCTATTCAGTGTCCAGTCCTCCTTCTTCTGGTAACGAACTCCAATTTTTCTTTGAATGCAATTTTATTGGAATGTAAATAAAGATGCCCTTGCTTCCAAGGCCAAGGGGACCTACATTAGACCAACCAGACTCTCTTCTTAGAAATTTGAAGTTCTAAAACCATGCAGAGCTAGTGGAGTGATAAATTCCAGCAGAATCACTCTCATATGTTTTTTATCTAGATCTTCAAATAGGACTATTCCTAATATTTCTAAGCTCAGTCTTATGGTGGTTTCTGTTAGCCTGTCAACTACATTTTAGAATGATATAATTTTTCACAATGTGGACAGAATCCATTTAACTTTCCTTTATTAAGAATATTAGCAAAGGCGATATATGTAACTTAAATATTTGTACTCCCGTAATATGCTGAAATAAAAAAAATATATATTATCAGCTGGATCAATAATAATGAAGCATTTGGAGCTTGTCTCAGAGGAATGAGTTCATTAGGAGAATAGTTAGGGTGTTTCATCTGGTGGTAATAGGTACAATGTATTGAAATAAAAAGAGACTAATACCAAGCATCATGCAGGAGGCTGTTGAAGAGTTTACATGAGAAGCCAGGACTGTTTTAATGAAGTTAAAATGAAAAGCATTTAGTGTTTTACAGATTCAGCTGCGAAATTCATCATTGCTTCTTTCTTAGCCACAACTAAGTAGGACTAAGTGAGCCAAAGTCAAAGCCAAATATTATAGCCCAAATCTATCCAGTTGTCAGTTTTATTACCCACGTCATGTTCACGATGTCAGTGGGGGTTCCAGGCTCTGTTTCTCTTGCAAGGTGCTGACTGTCCCATACACATGGATGTCCCACATATGTCTGCCTCTTATCCACCTTCAGACCATCCTTTATATTGCTTTGCACATACACCTGTTCTATGTTTCTTTCAAATTGCTCCTCAATGTTTTAAATCACTGTCTCTTATTTAACTTGTCAAAGGTAATCATTCTCTCTCATTTCCTTCAGACTTTATGATTCTCTTCTAGACTTCCACTTTGTCCAACCTTCTTTCTCATAGAAGATGACCTTGGCTTCCTCTTCATCAAGAAATGTAATGCCGTCAAGCATTCTACTCCGCCTCCCACACAATGTTGCGGCACCATGGATCAGTGAGTCTTCACATTATTGCCCTGCCACTCACCTTTACAACCTCACTCGAGATGCTTTCTCTGCCCCGCAAGATTGATGCCCCTGTGGTCCTTCCTTGCTCTGCTTGGCAAAGCAACTCCTATTTTTACACTCAGTCCAGTTGTCTTCTCCTCTAGAAAACGTACAATGTGTCCTTCGTGTTGATCCCATGGCACCTGAATACTCGACAATTACTGTGAGTTTGTACTGTTATTATACTTGAGGACTTAACTCTGACCTTTTTTTTTTTTTTTACTTTTGCCAAAATTCCTTTATAAGACCCTGGTAAGTCATACCTACAAACAATAAAATCTCATTAAATGTGGTTTTATTACCACAGTATAATGTGTCTTATTTTCCCACCTGATTCCAGCATAGCATCACATGACAGAAGACCCCTCTATCTTAACTCAAGCATTGTTTTCTACTGACTTTAGATAAAGCTTAACTCTTTCTACTGTCTTTAGATAAAGCTTAACTCTTTCAACCAATCGCCAGCTAAAAATCCCTAAATCCCACCTATGACTTATAAGTCCCTGCTTTAAGATGTCCCACCTTTTCTGGCCAAACCAATGTATACGTTCCATGTGTGGATTTAGGTTTTCCCTGTAATTCCTGTCTCCATGAATGTATAAAACCATATTGTAACCTAGCTACCTCAATCACATTTTCTCAAGACCTTTTGAGAGCATGTTCCCTGGGTTGCAGTCGCACATATTTGGAATAAATAATTTGGTTTATTCAGAGTAAACCTCTTTACATAACTTTACGGAGTTTGGAGTTTTTTTCCATTAACTTACGTTTTATGTTTCTTATAGAATTCCTATTAATGTGCCCCTTACTCTCACTAAAACACATAACTTCCTGAGGTTAATTGGGTAGTATATTCATCATAATATTCCTTATCCCTGCACAAGAAAATTGTGTCATATATACTAGGCACTGTAAATACACACAAAACACCACGGGCCTCACTGACACCAAGGACCTCTCACTAGGCAGAACCTGATAAGCAATCCTAACATTACAGATGAGAGTAAAACAGTAGTAAAATGAGGGCCAGGAGAGAAAAGAAGTGGGCATAGTCAATTAAATAAAAGAGGGAAGGAAATGACATGAAAGTTTTTACTGGGGTAGTTGACATTTGAAGAGAATTTTCAAAGATGCTGGATGAAATAAATGGTAAAGTTTCTTGACTTACGGTTTCAACTTATTCCAGTATATAAAGAGCTGGCAAGTTACCACTCCGAGCCTCACATTGAGAAAAAGCTGAACAAACTAAAAATCAATGACTTTTCTTAGACTCATCAGTGAATTGATGTCACAGGGCAAACTACTACCCCCAAAGTAGAAGAGACAAACAAATTAAAAAATCGCAGCTGAGGTAAGCTTACTTGGTAAAAACTACTGGAGCTAGTAACTGGTGGTGATACTTAAAGGTAGCCTCATTAGGTTCTCTCAGCAAAGATCAGAGAAAAATCTCTTCCCCTTATGCTTTGGAGAAAGGAAGGGATAAAGTAACTGTTTTTGAAATATGCTAGGAGAAAGTAGTCATTTTGAAATAAGCCCAGAGTGTTCTCTATAACAAAGGACTACTTTCAAGGAAATACTTCACGAAAGCCTTCTCTGGCCTGGGGAAAGTGCAATTATACAACTCTAGCCCCACCTATTCTTCTTGTTTCACATAAAGGGAGGGGAGAGAAAGGCTCATATATGTATCTGAGGTCACTGCCAAGGAGCTCAGACTCACTATAAAAAAACTCAGGTCTAATGATCATAAGATTACAGAAAACCGCCCTCCCCCAAACCCAGCACTTCATTAACAGGGATTACAACTGAGAGAGCTACAAGATGCAGACTCTAATTAAGAAGAAGTTCTTTAGGAAACCCAAAAACAAAAACAACGAAAAAGCAACTGTAGCAAACTTAATCCTCTGGCACATACAATACTGCAAATATTAAACACAACCCAGCATTTAGCCATAAGTCATCACACTAAAGGCTGATTACCTCAGTTTTATTACCAGATAGAGCATGTCTGGTTTTCAATGAATAGCTTCAAAGCATACTAGAATCAAGAAAAAACCAAGTCTGAAGAGACAAAGCAAGTATCAGAACCAGACTCAGATATGACATAAGTTTTTGAAATTATTAAGTAGGGAATTTAAAATAACTGTGATTAATATGTTAACGACTCTAATGGAAAAAGGAGACAACATTCAAGAAAAGATGGGTAATGGAAACAGAGAGATAGACTCTCTAAGAGAAAATCAAAAGGAAATGTTATAAATTAATAAAAAAAAAAAGCCAGCATTGTAATAGGCTTAAGATGACCTTAACAGTAGACTGGATAGAGCTTAGTAAAGAATGCAATGATTTTGAAAATATGGCAAAAAAAAGTTTTTCTGAAATGAATTACAAAGAAAAAAAATGAAAAAAGTGAAACAGAACATCCAAGAATTATGGACCAATTACATATGGTTTAATATAAGTATAATCTGAAGGAGAATATCTGAAGAAAAAGAAAGAAAGCAAGAAAGCAATAAGAAAGAAAAGGAGAAAGAAAGAAAAGAAAGAAAGGAAGAAAGGAAGGAAGGAAGGAAGAAATAGAGAGAGAGAAAGAAAGAAAGAAAGAAAGAAACAACAAGAAGAAATATCTGAAGTTGTAACAACTTAGAATTTGCCAAAATTAATGACATACACTAAACCACAGATTCAGTAAGCTCAGAGAACACCAAGTAGAATAAAGTCTCTCTTTCTCTCTCTCTCTCTAAGATAGATAGATAGATATAGATAAATATACACATACATATATACATACACACACACACACACACACATGCTCGCACACCCAGATATACCATATTCAAACTGCAGAAAATCAAAGACAAAGAGAAAATCTTGAGAAAAGCCAGAGAAAAGTTCATCTTTTTTTGTCTCATCTATAGGAGAACAAGAATCAGAATTACACTGCAAGCAAGAAGAAAGTGGAGTAAAATATTTAAAGTACTGAAAGGGAAAAACAACTCCACCAATTTAGAACTCCATATTCAGTGAAATTATCCTTCAAAAGTGAAGGAAAAATAAAGATTTTCTCAGAAAAAAACAAAAACAAAAACAAGGAATTTGTCACCTGAAATCCTGCCTTGTAAGAAATGTTAAAAGAAGTTCTTCAGAGAGAATAAAAATGTATAGCTCAGAAACTCAGATTTATCAAAGAAAAGAAGAGTATCAGAGAAGGGAAAAATTAATATAAAATAAAATGTTATGTTTTTCTTATTCTGAATTGATTTGATAACTATTTATTATCAATAAACTACAACTATCAGTAAAATAGAGATAGCTGGAAAATAGCAAATTACTTAGAAATTAAATAACACTTTCATTATTATTATTATTATTGACAGATCCAACAGGCAGAAAAATCAGT
Source organism: Avahi laniger (assembly GCA_963575035.1). NCBI lineage: Eukaryota > Metazoa > Chordata > Mammalia > Primates > Indriidae > Avahi > Avahi laniger. The sequence goes on along the minus strand of CAUYSK010062051.1, from coordinate 7,538 downwards.
AAAAATACAATTGAACTGAATTCAATCAACTGGATCTAACTGACATTTATAAAATACTTTGTCCAACAACAGCAGAATACACATTCTTCTCAAATTCACATGGGACACTTATCAAGGTAGACCACATTCTGGGCCATAAAACACACCTTAAAAAATTTAAAGGAATTAACATCATACAAAGGGTGCTCTCAAACCATAATGGAATTAAACTAGAAATCAATAAAAGAGAGATAGCTGAAAAATAGCAAACTACTTGGAAATTAAATACCACGTTTAAATAATATATAAGTCAAAGAAGAAGTCTCAAAAGAAATTTAAAATTATTTTGAGTGAAATGGAAATTAAAACACAAGGTACATGTGAGATACAGCAGGAGCAATGCTAAGAGGGGAAGTTTGTAACATTGAATACATGTATTATAAAAGAGGAAAGATCTAAAATCAACTGTCCATGCTTCCACTTTAGGAAACTTAGAGAAAGTAGAGGAATATGAATTTAAAACAATCAGAAAAAAATAATAAAAATTAAAGTGGAAATAAACAAAATTGAAAACATGAAATCAATAGAGAAAACCAACAAAAACGAAAGCTGGTTCTTAGAAAAGATCAATAAAATTAAAAAATTTCTAACCAGGCTATTCAAGAAAAAAAAGAGAGACAATGCAAACTTCTAATATCTGTAGCAAAATAAAGGTCATCACTACTGATCCCAGAAAAAGGATATAACAGAATATTATAAGCATCTCTGTGCCCACATATTTGATAATTTAGATAAAATGTACCAATTTCTTGAAAGACACAGTTTCTCAAAACTCACACAAGCAGAAATAGATAACCTGAACAGGCTTATATTTATTAAATAAATTAAATGAACAAATAATAACCTTCCAAAACAGAAACACAATGCCCAGATAGTTTTAGTACTAAATTGTAATAAACATTTAAAGAAGAAATAATACTAATTCTCTACAATCTGTTGCAAAAAATACAAGTAGACAGACCACTTCCCAACTCGTTCTACGAAGGAGCATTGCCCCCATATCAAAATCAGACCTTTACAGGAGAGAAAAATGAGAAACTAATATATCTCATACACACAGATGCAAAAAATCTCAACCAAATATTAGCAAATTGAATCCAACAATGTATAAAAAGAACAATACACAATTACCAAGCAGAATTTATTTCAGGAATGCACAGCTACTTCAGCATTTGAAAATCAATAATCATTAATCACATCAAGCAGCTTAGAAAGAAAAATCATATGATCATATCAGTTGATGCAGAAAACACATTTGCTAAAATTCAACACCCATTCATGATGAAAACAATCTCAAATGCTGGGAAGAGAAAACCTCCTAAATTTGATACAGAACATCTACAAAAAATCTACAGCTAATATTGCACTTAATGGTAAGAAAATAAATGCTTCCCCCTGAAACCAAAACAATACAAACGTCTTCTTTCACTACTCCTACTCAACATTGTATTAAATGTTCTAATTAATGTAGTAAGATAAGAAAAGCAAGTAAACTCTTTTGTTTGTAGACGCTATGATTGTCTATGGAGAAATCAAAGAAACATTTACAGAAAACAAACAAGCAAACAAAACTCTACTGGAACTAATAAACAAATGTATCAAGGTTGTAGGATACAAGATAATATATATAAGCAAATTGCTTTCCTGCATACCAGAAATGAACAAGTAAAATCTGAATTTTAAAACACAATGCTATTTACTCTAAAATGAGTAAAATAGTAAATACGTGAAATTCTCAGGTATAAATTTAACAAAATATGTGCAGGGTATATATAACAAAATTTATAAAATTATAATTAAAGAAATAAAAGATGATCTAAATAAATGGCAAGATATTTTATATTCATAGATAGGAAGGCTCAATATTGTTTTGATGTCAATATTGATTTATATTGATCTATATGCCAACTTGATCTATACAGTCAAAGCAATCTCAGTCAAAATTTAAGCAAGATATTTTGGGATACTGACAAAACAATTCTTAAATTTATATGGAAAGTCAAAATATCCAGAAATAGCCCATATAATTCTGAAGAAAAAGTTGAAGGATGGATAATACTCAACCTCAAGATTTACTGTACAGATACAATAGATACAAGATACAATAGATACAATAGATACAAGACAGCACGTTACTGGCAAAGATTGTCCAACTAGATCAATGGAACAGAACAGAGAGCCCAGAAATACACTCACAGAAACATATGCAACTGATCTTTGAGAACTGAAGGAGTGAAGACAATGCATCAGATAAAAAAATAGTCTTTTGAACAAGTAGTGCTAGAAAAATTGGATATGCATATGCAAATACATACAAACATACAAACACAAGTCTATACAGAGACCTTACATCTTTCACAAAAATTATTTCAAAACAAATCATATGCATAAATGTAAAACACAAAACTTTAAATCTTTAGAAGATATAGGAGAAAATCTAGTTTGGTAATGATTTTTTAGATACACTATTAAAAGCATAATCCACGAAAGAAAAAAAAATGATAATTTGGACATTAAATTTAAAACTTCTGTGCAAAAGACATTGTTAAGAGAATAAAAAGACACATCACAGCCTGAGAAAAAACATTTGTAAATTGTATATATGATAAAGCACTTGCATTAACAATAAAGGAACTCTTGATGGTCAATAATAAGATAACAACCCAATTAAAAATAGTCAAAAGATCTGATCAGACTCTAACAAAAGAAGGTGTACAGATGGCAATAAATATATGAAAATATGTTCACTGTCATATGTCATTAGATAGTTGCAAACTATAATAACAATCAGATGTCACTATGTTTATAAGAATGTCTATAATTCAAAAATCCTCCAATACCAAATGCTAGTGAAGTTGTAAAATAACCAAAACTCTCATTCATTGCTGGTGGGAATGCAAAGTGTAAATGTGACTTTGCAAGACAGTTTGGCAATTTCTTAACAAACCTAAACATAATCTTATCATATGACCCAGCAGTCATATGCCTAAATATATATCCAACTGAGTTGAAAACTTCTGTCCCCTCAAAAACCTGCTCAGGAATGTTTATAGCAACTTTACACATAATTGTGAAAGAACCTGAAAGCAACCAAGATGTCCTTCAACAAATGAATGGATAAATAATCCGTGGTACATCTCTAAAATGGAATATTATCTGGTGATGAAAGGAAATGAACTGCCAAAAAAAAATGAATAAACTTTAAATGCATTTTTCTAAGTGAAATAAAGCAGTCTGAAAAGCCCACAATACTAAATGAAATTCTCAAGAAGGCAAAACTATAGAGACAGTAAAAAGATCGATGGTTTCCAGGAAGGTAGAAGGAAAGTGATAAATAGGTCAGATTTTTAGGTGATCAGCACTATTCTGTATGAAACTGTAATGGTGGATGCATGAAATTATGTGGTTGTCAAAACCCATAGAACGATACTACACAATTAGTTAACCTTAATGTAAATCATGGACTTTAGTTAATAACAGCAATTCAGTAAGTATAAGAAATACAGGACACTAATGCAAGATGTGTACTAGTGACATGGGGGTGGGGAGAAAGATATATAAGGATATAAAGAAGGATGCATATATACCATTTGCTCAATTTCTCTATAAGGCTAATCATGTTCTGAAGAATAAATTGTATTAATTTTAAAAAGGTAATATCTATACAAAACTGAGACTAAAATTAGCAAATAACATGACCTATGTGGGAAATTGCAGTCAGTTGTACAACACAGCGTTTCCCCAGCAAGGGTTACTTACTTTGTTCCCTAGGGTACATATGCAATGCCTGCAAATGTTTTTGATTGTCATGACTAAGGCACGGCAGTGCTACTGCCACAGAGTAGGTAAAGGTCAAGGATGCTGCTAAACACCCCACAGTGCACAGGAAAGCTCCTCACAGCAAAGAATTAGCTGGCTCAAGATATTAACAGCGCAGTGCTTGAGAAAACACGGACTAAAGTGGTATGTTTTGGAGGCCAGGGGTGGAAGGTAAGACCTAAACCATAGATAATTTTGGCAATCATGCCAAGGAATTTGAAATTTACCCTAAATACTGTGAGTGTCTCTTAAAGGAATTTTCAGCAAGATGGATGACTAGAGATGAGATGTCTGACATTTGCTCCCCCCGCCCCCCACCCCATCCAAAGAAGGATCAAAGCAACCAATACACCACTAAGATTCAACTGGAATGACAAAGGGAGAATACTGTAGTGTGGCAGGGGAGTGGAGATGTACCTGTGGTGATTAGAAGTCCACAAGGGCAGTGTGGAGAGACCCAGCTTCAGCAGCCCTGTCTCCCTTGCCCAGACCAGATGGGCCCAGAGACAGGATGGGCTTACAATTATAGGGAAAGGTAGCAGAAGATTCCTACCAGCCCCTAGTGCTACCACAAACACCTAAGTCCTTACTACAGGAGAATCCCACAGTCCTTACAAGGTGAGAGCCCAGTTTGAAGAGCTGCCAGGAATTCACACAGCTGCATCGCCCCAGCTTAAGACCATGAGTTGTGCACTACCCATCCTACACCCACATCCTGTGAGCTGGGCTGCTGCAGCACCTTGCCATTTTGAGACCAGAACCACCTCTGCAGTGCTTTCTCTTCTGGGAGCCAGTTGCCACCGCATCTCTCTAGCACTGGGGCTCCATCTTCACTACATCAAGTCCATACAGATGATTGAATGTCACAACCCCAGCTGCACAGAACTTGGACTCAGGATTGGCTGTGACTCTGGTCCTGCATAGCAGGAAAATCAACCCTGGCCACTGCACTTCCAGCCAGAGGAACAGCCTACCAGGCCCAACCAGGGTGAACTCACCCTTGAGCTGGCCCAAATGCTGGATTCCCTTCCCTAAATAGGAGATGTCTCTGAGACTCCTAGAAGCTTACATGATTTCAGGCTATCAGAGTGGCTACATGCCCATGCTCACCACCTGAGAAGTGGCTCCATAGCACCCCTGCCCCCACGGACATGCCCTTGGCCTGCCCAATGGCCTGGCACTCCCAAGAAACACCTGAGAAACAGCCCTGTGGGCCACCTCTGGTGGGCATGCCCCCAAGCCAACCAAGCAGCCCTGAGTCTTATCCCAGCCTAAGAAACAGCCCCATAGTGTCTCTAAAAATAATAAATAAGCCAGAAATGGTGACATGTAGCTGTAGTCCCAGCCACTTGGGAAGCTGAGGCAGGAGGATCACTTGAGCCCAGGAATTCGAGGCTGCAATGAGCTATGATTGGGCTCATAGTTTCATAGTGAGACTCTGCAGTCCTTCAGATTCTGCAATGGAGTCAGCTCTGTCTCAAAAGAAAACAAAAAAGAATGAACAAAGGAATGAACAAAAGAAAAAGAGAGAAAAAGGAAGAAAAGAAAGAAGGAAAGAAGGAAGGAAAGAAAGAGGAACCTTGTGGGCCACCCCACAGAAATGCCCCCAGGCTAGCCGAGCAGCCTTGCATCCTCATCCCTGGCATCAGAAGCAGCCCCATGAGTCACCCTGGTAGACAGGACCCCACAATTGCTGAGCAGCTGTACACCCATGTCCTGAGGCAGAGAAACAGCCCTGTGGGCAAGCTAGAGCAGACATGCTCCTAGGCCAGCTAAGAAGCTCTGTGATCATGTCCTAGGCCTAAAGAACAGCTCTGTGTCATACCTCTGTCAAGCCTGCCCCAAGACCAATCAAACCTCTGTGCAGCTGTGTCCTGGGCCTGAGAAACAGCCCCACGGATTTCTCCCAGCAGACAAATCCCCAGGAGGCCAGCCAAGCAGCCTTGTGCCTGTGGCCTGGCTGAAGAAACAGTCCCATGGGCCATCTTTGGCAGACATACCACCAGCCCAGTAGACCGGCCTTATACCCACATCTTGGGCCTGAGAAACAGCCCTATGGGACACCCCAGCAGATAAATCCCCAGGCCAGTTGAGCAGCTGCATGTCTGTGTCCCAGGCCTGAGAAACAGCTCTTCAAGCCTGTCCTGGCAGGTACACCTCCCCGACCAGCTGAACAACTGTGTACCAGTGCTCCCAGCCAGAGTTCTAGCCCCATGGCTCCAACTCCAGCAAGCCAGACCCCAGGTTGGCCAACCCAACATGTGTATGCACATACTCATGACCTGAGAAATAGGCTGGCAAGCCCATCCTTGGCAAAGCCACACCACCGTCACCACAAAGTAGATTGTAAAACAAAATGTTACCAGAGATAAATAGTTATTTTTATAATAATAAATAGGTCAATTCATCAAGAAAAAATGAAATTCAAAAATCACTCAAAACAAATTAAAATAGAACATACCAAAAATATGGAATACAGTAAAAGCAATATTAGGATGCGAATTTATAGCAATAAGTGCTGATATCAAGACACTAAAAAGATTTCCAATAAACAACCTAACTATGCACCTCAAAGAACTAGACAAGCAGGAACAAACCAAACTCAAAATGAGTAAAAGAAGTAATAAAGATCAGAGCAGAAATAATTGAAATTGAGACTAAAAATAAAATACAAAAGAAGACTAACAAAACAAAAAGCTGGGCTTTTTAAAAGATAACTTGAACAAATTGTTAGATTAACTTAAAAAAGAAATGATATAAATAAATAAAATCAGAAAAAAAGGAGATCTCACAACAGATACTATAGAAATGCAAAGGATCATTAGAGACTGGCATGAACAATAGCATGCCAATATAATAGAAAATCTAGAAGAAATGGATACATTTCTGGTCACATGGCCTACAAAGATCGAACTAAGAAGAAACAGAAAACCTCTACTGACTAATAACAAATAATGAGATCAAGTCAGTAATAAAAAAGTCTTCCATCAAAGAAAAGTCCAGAACCAAATGGCTTTACACTGAATTTCACCAACACTTAAAGAAGAATTAATACCATTTCTTCTCAAAGTATTTCACAATACTCAAGCAGAGGGAATTCTTTATAACTCATTATATAAGGCCAACATAACTCTGATATCAAAACCAAACAAAAACATATAACACATAAAAAAAAAACCTACAGCCCCCTATCCCTGATGAACATATACACAAATATCTTCAACAAAATACTAGCAAACTCAATCCAACAACACATCTAAAAGATAATATACTATGATCAATAAAATTTATCCTAGAAATGTAAGGATGGTTCAACATACACAAATCAATAAACATAATACATTATATCAATAGAATGAAGGACAAAAACCATATGATCACCTCAAGAGATGCAGAAAAGCTTTTGATAAAATCCAACTTCCCTTCATGATAAAAACTCTTTTTTTTTTTTTTTTTTAGTTTGCAAAATAGTTAACTTTTAATTCAATTTAGTTAACTACTAACCAATCATCATCCTGGATCAAATACAAAATGAAGCTTTTCTCAAAGAATGCTACTTTCAAAACAATGAATTGCTCCCTAGAGGTAGAAGAATCTCTGGAGATAAATTAATGGCAAAATTCTTCAAATTAGTATTTGCAGACAGTCCAAAGACATTCTTTTGAGAATTCAGATCTCCT
>CAUYSK010062049.1:0-14815 GCA_963575035.1 Avahi laniger | reverse complement strand
TTTCTCCCCTCTTCCAGGGGTGGGGTCTGCCCTCCTGTAGGGGAAGTCAAGCAAGTCTAGCCGGAGAACTGGGGGAGAGGCCTTGCTAGAGGCCGCTACACGGAAAGAGGCTTCTCTCTTTACTCTGCCCCTCCATGAGCGAAGTTTGGTCAGCAGGAGGCGGAAACGTCTGGGCCAGGGGAGAAGCTCCTCTGGGGCCGCGGCCGCCCAGGAAGCGGCCTCTCTTGCCACCGCACCCCTCCAAGGGCGGAGCGTGGCAGGCCTGAGGTGGCAGTGGTGGGGGGGAAGCTCCTCCAAAGCCGCGGGGCAACTCGGCCTGGCAGGGGTTTCTCTGGTTACTCCGCCCGTCCAAGGGAAGAGCCTGGTCAGCCTAAGGTAGAAGCGGCCAGGCGAGAAGCTCCTCTGAGGCTGCGGCCACGAGGCAACTCAGCCCGGAAAGCGCTCTCTCCTTGCTCCGCCGCTCCAGGGCGGAGTTTGGCGGCGTGAGGTGGGAGCGGCCGGGCGGGGAGACGCGCTCCTCCAAGCCGCGGAGCAACTCGGCCGGGAAAGTGGCTTCTCTCGTTACTCCGCCCCGCTCAAGGGCAGGGTCAGGCCCGCCAGCTAGCGGCCGGGGGCGGGAAGTTCGGGAAGCGGCTTCGCTCCTCACGCCCCTCCTCCAGGGGCGGGCTCGCCCTGCCAGGCAGCGGCGGTGGCGCGGCCTGAGTCCCTGGCCTGGGCCTGCCCCGCTGGGCTGGAGAAGGGGCGGAGCCCCTTGGTCAATGCGCCACGGCGTTTCTAGGATATGGACCCGAAAGAGGCGGCCACCCACGGAGAGCCAGCGCCAGAGGTGACCGTTCCGGAGGCAGCGGGCACTGGACCTGGCAGGCTGTCTCAACGGGCCGCCGGCCGTCCCCTCCGCTTCCCTCACGCACCGACTCCAGCCCGTCTGGTAGAGTCCCACACGCGCTATCCCACCCTGCGCCGGCTCAATCTTTGGCGGTTTCCCGGGGCAGAGTCTCTCCCTGGCGTTCACCTCCCTTGGTCTGGAGCGGGCGAGCACCGCAGGCGAGGAGCCTGTCTCCAAACTCCCTCTGGCGGATCCGGGAGGTGTCCGCTCAGACCTGACCCTCCCCCGCCCCGTGCGGACCTAGCACCGCGCACTGGAGAGTTCAAAATGTCCCCGACTGTGTCTCTTCCCCACACTGCCCGGCAGCCTGTGCCTCAGCCTCCACTGACTTCAGACACTTCCTGCCTGAGTGGAGGTGGAGGTCGATGGAGGAACAGTCTTCCTCCTGCGGGTCAGACCACACTGCCCCAGCGGCGCGGCCGTCCCACGCTCTGCTCCCTGTTGTGCATCTGGCACTCTCCGAACTTAGTGGTCGATTCTCCAATTCACTTTTTTTTCCAGGGCTGCTTCTCTGCAGATTCATGATGCTGTTCCTGCGGGAGAGCAGTCCACTCCTATGTAGCTGTCTGTGTTCTTTGCCTCCCACTCTGGGAGCAGAGAGCCAGGAGGTCACCACTAATCCAGCATTTTTTTTCTCCTAGGACATGAAGTACTAGCGTTCTAGCACCTGCCAGTGAGGACGATTTTGAATGCATAGAGTCTGCATTTTGTGTTGGAAAGAAGGTTGGTTCAGGATCTAAGGCTTAATGAGATAGACGGGAAAAATTCACCAATCTGTGCCTCATCTAAAGTGAAAGTGGTAGACACAATATAGCATTGTTCATCTCTAAAATTTTATGATTAAAGACCAGAGAGAAATGAGGTAATGCTTGAGGCAAATTATTACACTAAAATTCCCCTGTACAGTGTTTCAGGGCACTAAGGATGAAGATGTCCATGATGTCAACTGACTGACTGCACATTTTAGCCATGTGAGGTAAGCAAAAGATTACTAAATTTATTTATTTAACTTCTACAAACCAGGATATGCATTAGTTGTTAAGGATACAAAACCGAGTGAGTCCTGGCCTCAATCTGAACAAGTGTGGTAATGTTTGTAGATGAATATGTAAATTGAGCTAAACTGTTATGTAACAGTGAGGAGAAAGTGTGCGTTCCCAACAAAGTCATTCAGGGATTGAAAATATTTGCTGATTGTATTAGTTTCTTAATTGCTGTTGTAACAAATTACCCCAAACTTAGTGGTTTAAAAATCACAAATCTATTATTTTATAGTTCTGTTCAGAAGTCAAAAATGGGTCTGAACCAGACCAAAATCAAGGTGTTGGCTGGACTGTGTTTCTTTCTAGGGGCTCTCGGGGAATTCAGTTTCTTGCCTTTCCCAGCTTCCAGAGGCCACCTGCATTTCTATGCGCACGCCTGCCCTCTTCCGTCTTCAAAGCCTGCAGAGACCAGTCCAGCTTTCTCACATCGTATCCCTCAGTATTTGGACTTTTCTTTCATTTATAAGGACTCTTGTGATTACCTGGGGCCCACCCAGGTAATCCAGGATAGTCTCCCCTTCTCAAGGTCAATTTATTAGCAATTTTAATTCCACTTGCAGCCTTAATTCCCCCTTACCATGTAATATAGAATGTTCACAGTTTCCAGGGATTAGGATGTGTGGCCATCTTTGGAAGACCATTATTTTGCCTACCGTCCTAATGGAATTGTACATCTTGACTTTTTACTTAGCTTTCACGAGCAATTCCTGTTACTCTTACTCATGCTATGATCATTTAGAAACATGCAATTAGTTCCATAAATTTGAAGTCCTTCCACAAGTCTGGTATGAATCTTTGAAAACTCATTCAGGACATAAAAGTGAACTGGGTTAGAACATCTCTGGCATTGCTTTTATGGGAACTGTTGTCCTACAATCCTCATCCTCATTTTTTATTCTAGTTCATTCTGACCATGTGTTGCTTCTGTGTGTACAATTCCAAGGAACAGTTTTATTAGTACCATCTGTTTATTACAAACCATGAGTCATCAATTGGCTCCTAGAACCATTAGGCCTTAGATACTTTAATTCTAATTCGTAGGTCTTTGATGCTATCATTATAAAAAATACTGCAAAATCCGTTTCACCAAGACAGCACTGCAGTTAAAACTCATTAATACATTTCAATATTAAATATAATTCTTGCTTCCAAATAAGATGATGCTAAGAAATTATGATAACTAATTTTTCCAAATTGCTCCCTGAAGATGACCGCTGATTACAGAATTTCTAGAGTATTTTCCCAGGTTCTTACTTTCAAAATTAAATCCTGTGTTTTAGAACTAGTAGGAACTGAGGGTAAAGAATGCAATCATAGTAGGCATCATAGAGCTTACCACATCATCCTAAAGAAGGAAAATAAAACTGGATTTTTAAGGTTTTGGATATGAGATTGCTCAGTTCTTTTCAAATAAGAAAAATTAGTACAGCAAGATGTTGACTTTTCCTGGTTACCCAGTCAGTTGTAATAATGCTGAGACTAGAAGTCAAGAATACTGATTTCTTAACTCTTTTATAGTTTTAAAGTACATCTACAAAGTAGCTTCCACTCTAAAGCCTGTTTTTATAGAAGGCACATAGTAGAAACCCATTTAAATGCTTCTCTTTTTTGGAAATAATATTTGATTTTTTTTACTATAAAGAAAATATTTGTTAATTATAGAGATTTTGAAACAATTCTAAAATTTAAAGAATTGAAATCATCCATAACTCTTTATGTATTTGTAGTTAAGTTTTTGTTATATTCCTCTCCGATTGGTAATGATCTCTTCTTGAGTAATGTGAAAGGAAACAGCAATTCTTAGCATCTTGCTGTTGTTTTCATTAATCATGATTCAACCAGCCTTATTTTACCAACTTGCTTAAAAATCTCATATGTAGTTATGTAGAGCCTGAAAAAATAATCAACCCATTTTGCCTGGCTTATAGAAATTCAGAAATGGAGCTTGCGTAAGCATCACCTTTCCACTATTCCAAATCTCCAGGGCCACTATATAACATGATTTTAAAGAAAGAAAGGTGTGAGTAATTATTTTGTGCACACATTCTCTTAGCTCTGGGAAAACAAAGAGGTATAAAACACACATTTGTCTTTAAAAAGTTCATAGTGTGGTTGCATAGGAAGACATATCTTTAAAGATAATTTCAATGCCGGGAAACAAATCATTAAGGACCTAGTAAGGGCTTCACCCAAAACTTCCAAAGGAATTTAGGAGAGTTTATTTTGGTTTACAGTAAAAAGACAATTGGGAAAGGTTTTATGAAGGAGGTAGGATTTGAGTTGTCCCTTCAAAGAAGATGAGGGTTTCATTCATTCACTTGCCCTCTTTTATTTAACAAATATTTATTGGTTACTTACTGGAGATAATGCAGACCACACAGCTTGGTCCAGCTTTGAAGACTGGTGAGAGTGACTACTGAGATTGGTTTAGGTTACCTTCACTTCAAACTACTGCCATATCGGGAAACGAACAGGGAAGGGCTGGGCATGGGAGCAAGAGCAGAAATAAGTGGTTGAGGTGTCCCCACGTCCCCATGGTTCCTCCGGAGGGGCTTCCCAGTTCCAGAAGAGGTAGCAGAGGCAGAATGCCTTTGGTATAGACAGAGAGCCTGGTTTGGGCAAGGAGAAAGGCACCCCTTTCCCTGAAAAGGGGGTAACAGAGGAGTAGGCACCTGAAAATACAGAGAAATTTAGGGGTCTGTAGCCACACAGCTGGTTTGAAGTGGAGGGAAAGGCGTATGAGGGATTCTGTGACAAAGGATTTGTCTTCTTAGTCATTGCGGGGGCGGGACCCAGGCTCAGTGTTTAGACTGACTGGCTGGGGACTGAGGAAAAAGGCCCACGCAGGTGCTGGAGAGAGTCCACCGAGAGTCAGCGGAAGAGGGTGAGCTGCTGTTACGCTGGGTAGAAAATGTTTCATCGCTCCTCACAGGCACAATTTCATGACTTTTATTTTAATGTTTGGGGGCCAAGAGTAGAGCTGTAGAAAGTAGGCCTCCCAGGGCTGGGGATGGCAGAGGTGAACGCCGAAGGACAGACGCTGTCTGGGACTCTAATTACGGCGGTTTCAAGTTGCTGACCGTGTGTTTGAGGCCGAAGAGCGGAGCAGTGAAGCCGCGAAGGCACCCGGGGCCAGGTGAAGCGGGGGTTAAGGGCCCGGCCCCCGTGCTGGGGAAGAGCAAGGCGGAGATGGGAGGGACTGGGAAGCGCTGCTCGGAAGGTCGTGGTCGGACTGGTAACAGTGGAGTGAAAAGCGGACGCGGAGAGAACGGTTTCCACGCACGCAGATGCCCGCCCGGCAGAACTTGCACGTTGGCAGGGGAGACCGTCAGTAAATGATACACGCAATGAAGCAGTAAAGCGCTTAGGGGCGTGCACGAAAACGAGAAGAGGGCAGCAGAGTGAGGGAGACTGAACGTGCCAGGCAGGGCTGGTGCAGTGGGGGCTGAGCTTCCCAGTGTGGTTGGGAAAGGAGGCCTCCTCGGGCCTCCCTGAGAACGTGTGATTCCAGTAAGGATGGATGGAGGGAAGAATGTTCTAAGAGGGGCAGCATGGAGTGTGTGAGGAACAGACGAGGGCTGTCGCCACTCTGTGTCCCCGGACACGTGCCTGTTCTCAGCCGCAGGGCTGCGCGGTTCGGTTTTTATGTCGCCGCCACGGACGAGGAAGGCACGTGTGCTGCTCCGGATTCCTCCCCTCTGCGGAGTGGCAGTGCCCAGTGTGTCGCTCTTGTGCACCACGTCCAAAGTACAGGCGCCCATGGCGCAGGCATTAGCTGTGCAAGTTACTGGCTGTGAAAAAAATGAGTTTTACCTAATCCGGTCCCAACCTAGAGGAATGAACTCAGAAATGGAGCAAATGAAACTTCATCCCTTTGTGATTTGGGTATTCGGGTGGTTAGATTTGTATTTGTATAAAATGTTTCATCAGGATTTTAAGAATTTATTGGATAATAGGCTTATGTCTAGTAGAGTCATCCAAAAGATCTGCTAGAAAGTATATTCTTAGTAACCAATATGAGAATTCTTCTGAGGAAGAAATCCAGCTTTGCTGTTAAAATGCCTTGCTGGAAAAGCCCTTGGGAATTCAGAAATGTCAAGAAAGGCATTGGATTGTAAGGCTATGAAATTGGGGGTTGAGTCAAGATTGTTTACTTCTTCAGGAGTCAGGGTGGCCTGAGCTTGGATCTGGATTATATAGGAATTATGAGTGGTTGTGAAATTGGTTAAAGGCAGAAAGGATATTATTAACCGTGGCTGTTTGTTAGTTATAAGAGCGAACATGTTCTATTAAGCATTGTTGACATATTCAAAGGCAACTACCTGACATGGAATTATCCCTAAAGCGCAAGAATTCTTTGATAAACGTTTCCTAAGTATCTATAATAATGAAACAAAAAAGGATTTACAAAGATCAAAACAAGCTTTTTAATCAACAATTAATCTCAGGAAGTATTTGTAAAATTGCATTCATTAAAGGAAAGCCCTGTTTATTTTATCATTCTAACAAATAAATAATTTGAAATACAGCTTGAGGAAATGTATAATCAGAGACAAGGACAAAGCCCAGAAGCCAGATTGTGACAGTATTATTTGAGTATTCTTTGATAAAGCTCCCTGTCACCCAGGCTGGAGTGCAGTGGTGTCATCATAGCTCACTGCAGCCTCGAACTCCTGGGCTCAAGCGATCCTCCCACCTTGGCCTCCTGACTAGCTGGGACTAGAGGCACAAACCACTGCACCCAGCTGTAGTCTTTTACATATTTGTTTATAGGAGCTTAGCTAAAAATATTTAATTTCTCAAAACAAAGTTATCTTTCCAAGATGTTCTTATAAACATTAAGACTGCATTGTCTAAGATGAACTCATGTCCAAACATAATTAGGAATTGACACTGTAATTTTCCAAGCCCTATTGCTAGTGAAGGTAGAATCTTAATGATTTCGACTAAGTGGTGACTGTGCTAGAAGATTCTAAAGAATCAGTACCATCTCGGATAATGTAGCTGCTCATAACTTCTGCAGGGAGCTCTCTAATTCTCTCATGTACTGCATCATGATCTATGTTGGAAATTTTCTCTCCTGAGTATCCAATATTCAATGTGGCGTTTGATTTGGATTTTGCGCCCTCCCTTTAAAGAGGTTTCTCAGCCTGAAACATTTGTCCCCTTTTCTTTTCTCTCCTCTCCTCTTCTTTTCTTCTCTTCTCATTCTCAGGGAGGCAGCAAACACATTAAACCTCTAAGATGTCATTCTATTAATAATTAATTCAGTTTAAAGCCTATGAATTGAACATGCCACTGTGATCTTCTGAAGCCTTGTTTATAACACGTCAAAGGATTTCTGATGCTCGTAAGAGCTCAGGGATGGCTCTCGGGAGCCTTGGCCTGTCCAGCCTCGTCTCCTGCCAGACTCGCCTCACACACGTGCTGTTGAGGATGCTCTGAGGGGGAGAACGGAGGTGAGCGAGTGTTGAGCTTAAAATGCCCAGAAGCCACCAAAGTAGCTGCGTGCAGTAGACAGGAGTGCACACAGTGTGGGGCTCTACAAAGAAATCTGGCTTACAGATTTGAGATTTATAACCATGGATGTTGATGAAATCACAGGCGGGGCATGTGGAGAGCAAGAGAGACGGCAGCGTGGGACTAAACCTGGAGAATTATTTCCTATTTCAATGGCAAGCAGAAGAAGAGAACCTTTAAAAAATGTGTGAAAGGAAATGAGGTTGGAATTATGGAAATCAATGGAAGAAGCGTTTCAAGGAAGAAGTGCTCAACAAGCAGTGAAAATTCCTCGCAAACCTATCAAAAAAGAATTCACCAGTGACCCTGACGGGAGCGGTTTCAGTGGCGTGGCGGGAGAAAGCTGGGTTGCAGTGGGTTGAAGGAGGAGTCAGGTGAAAGGGAACAGGGATCAAAATCGATAACTTTTTCAAGAAGCTTAGTTAAAAAGAAAGAGAGGTAGAAGGATAGCTGGAAGTGTGTGTGCAATAGGCAATTTATTTTTTAATGTAGGAGATAAACGTGATACATACTTATGAAAAATAATCAATAGAAAGTCAGTCATTGATGACTTTAAAACAATTGAAGAAAATGTTCCAATCTTTTTTGTTCTGGAAACACATGATTTTCTAATATGTGGGTAAAATTAAATACTGGGAAAATATACTGAGTATTACAAGAGTATTCTATTTTCATGCCATTTCCATTGTTTGTCAAACACTGTAGAAGATTTAACTTAGGCATAAAATTTATTTTGACTCATAATTTCCTTAATATAAACCTGGTTTGGATTTTATTATTTACAAGATGTTTGAAATCAGACTTTTTGGAGCATATCCATCCAGTTGTTACACATTTCGTGGAAAAAGTCTCTTCAACTTTCTGAGTAATATATTGAGCATTATGTTAAACAGTCGAAGGGTGCAAATCTATGCAAATGCCCCATTCTGGGGAAGAGTCAAAAAAGTTTATGGTAAAAATTAATCAAATATGTTACATTAATGAGAGCACAATTAGTCTTGACGTATTTCTGGCAGGTCTAGAGAAATGTGAGATATGTTCTCTACCACACACAAAGAGTTGCATCAGGGTAACAAAGGATATCATTGTTGAGCCTACCAAGGGCCAGGACTATGCTATATTTGGGCAGACCCTCCCTCCCAGTGGGACCAGAGTGGGAACTTTAGTGACTCTCCAGGTTGAACCAATTCAGAGATTTTGGAACTATCTTGAAGATCAGACTGGAAAGTTAGAGACCACCACTGAAGAACTCAAGAGGTGACAAATTCCCTAGGCATGTGCATCTGGTGAAGACTGGACACTTTAGTGAACACTAATCAGTTCCTCTATACAAAGCAAATAGAAACTCCAATGGGAATAATGGAAAAATTAAAGAAAGATTTGAATGTTACTTTGGTTTATTTTTTTTAATGTCAGAATATTATGGGGTACAAACATTTTGGTTACATAAATTGCTTTTGTACTGTTTGAGACAAAGTGTGTTCACCCCCCAGATAGTGTGGATGTCACTTTGATTTCACCCACACTTTCTTTTTGTTTCTATAGGTGGAGTTGTGGAAATCATTGTAAAAAATAAAATGGAAAATGCAAAGGTTGATTTTTAGGTCAATTACAGAAACTTATGTGATTAAGTTTTTGTAAAGTTTTAGATGGAAAGGGGGTTCAATGCAGAGAGGGTAAATTACAGCACGTAGGTCAAATCTACCCCCTACCTGTTCTTGTTAATAAAGCTGTGTTAGGACACAGCCTCATTCATTTACAGTCTGTGGCTGCTTTCAAACTACTAGGGCAGAGTTGAGTGGCCGTGACAAAGACCCTGTGGCCTGCAAAGCTGAGAATACCTACAGTCGGGCTGCAGAGAAAAAGTCTGCCAGCTCCCACTTTGGTGAACCAGTTTAACTTTTACAAATTTTCTTTCCACACATTCCTCTTTTTCATCCGATCTGTGAAAACATGAGAAAGCAAATAGTAAATGCCAAAGGTTTACGTTACGAGTTGTGTGTGTGTGATTGCCTCTCAGTCAGCCTGCTCTGTGATTTGGGTGGAAACGGATGGGACGCCATGGGAGAAAGGTGAGTGTGTCGAGGTAAAAAGTGACACGTAAATAGCTATGAAAACAGCTATTCATAAAGTCCAGTGCACTTCCAAGGGAGATATTCCCACAGGAAATGCGTCAATGTCATTTCAGTCCTTGGCTAGACAACTCACAGACTAGATTTAAAGGGTTTTTAAACCAAATGAAATCAAATCAAATAGGTTTTATTCTCCTTTGTTTCCTGCCCTCATCGAGTGTTTTTGTTTGTTAGTTTGTTTGTTTTGAGACAGTGTCTCACTCTGTTTCTTAGGCTAGACTGCAGTGGCATCAGCCTCGCTCACAGCAACCTCGAACTGCTGGGCTCAAGCGATCCTCCTGCCTCAGCCTCCCCAGTAGCTGGGCCCACAGGCATTCACCACCACACTCGGCTAATTTTTCTATTTTTATTAGAGATGGGGCGGAGGTCAGGGGGTGTCTCACTCTTGCTCAGGCTGGTCTCAAACTCCTTAGCTCGAGCTGTCCTCACACCTCATCCTCCCAGAGTGCTAGGATTACAGGCGTGAGCCACCATGCCCGGATGTCAAGAGTTAATTAATTCTTTATAAAGGAAGAAACAAAAATTAGAAGAAGAAAATATAGCATGTATTGAAATGGCTTTTCTCTACTTGGTAGTAAGTGGAATTAAGTAAAACTTTCCAAATAAAAACTAGAATGTTATGTCTTATGATTTGTTCTGTCAAACCAGGACTATCTTATCTCCACTTTTCTCAGTATTTTTTTCCTGTGGTCGATTATAGTAGAATTTGACAAGTGAAATGTGAATAATCTATATTACCTGTTCCTGGGCAAAAATAGATAGCAAATGCTTTAAAAATGCATATCCCTTGACTCAACTATTCTTTTACTTCAAAATCGTCTTTAAAAAATTAAGTATATGGCCAATTGTTTAGATGTAGAATATAGAACACAGAATTCTTTATAACAGATAAATATGAAAAATCTCTAACTGACCAATAATAGAAGATTTGGTTAAATAAATTATAGTATATGCATTAAATGATATACTTACAGCTATTGAAATGATGTTGTAGGTAAATATATCTTAATATGGAAAGTATTCATAGTTTAACTGAGTGAAAGGTAGCAGGACACAACATGATATGTACATTTTGGTCCAATTTTTATTTAAAGTTTTGCCTTTATACCTGTTTTTAATCCTAAAGTTTATATGTCTTGTTATATAAAAATTTTTATATATGATATAATTTAGAAATATGAGTATCAAAGTTTTAATAGTGATTATTTAACAATGCAACTATAGGTATATTAAATGTTAAAAAATCTGCATATTCTCATTTTTTTCTAAATAAATATATTAATTACTTTTTATGTAACAATATTATTATTTTAAATTTTATTAAAGGCTGTTGTCTAATAATGTAGTAATGAAATTATAGGATACTTCAATTTCAGTTAGATAGTTTTTATTCATTATTTAAATTTTCACTTAAAATATTCATGGATTACTTTGAAAAGTTTCTGAAATGAAAGTGATACTATCTTTGAATTAGACTTACTTTTGTAAAAATCTGAGAAATAAGCCTCTCTTGATCTTAACAGTCCTGACTGAGGAAAGACCAAGGGCATTGAACTGGGTGAACTTTGCAATTCATTTCCAGTCTCATAATTTATTGAAAGTACCCGAGGAAGTGAACCTCAAGTCCTAATTTGCTTCCCATCAGAGACTCTGCTTTTAGAATTCTATCAATTCTGGTGTAAGTAAAACATAGTGGTTAAAAAATTCAATCTAACTGACGAAGAGTTAAATTTAGACAAGATCATTTGTCAAAACCTGTTCATGAAAAAGAAGTTAGATGAGCTAGATAAAGGTCATCCTCTGGCTCTTTGGTTCAGGGTGTTTTATGAAAGCAGATAAGTTCTCATTCCACAGTTGGGATCCTGGGTCATCAATCTAGGGCTTGCCGTTTTTTTTTTTATTTCAAAATACTAAATGGGTACACATTTTTTAAAATGAATACACCGTTTAATGCTGAAGTCAAGGCTTTCAATGTGCCCGTCACCAGAATGAGGTTCTTGGCACCCAACAGGTATGTTTTTAATCCCTCATACCTCTCTCCCTCCACCCTTATTAGTTTCCAACGTCCTTATGTCTCTTTGTGCCCATGTGTACCCGTTGTTTAGCTCCCACTTATTAGTGAGAACATGTAGTATTTGTTTTTCCATTCCCGAGATACTTCACTCAGGGTAATGGTCTCCAGTTCCGTCCCAGTTGCTGTGAAAGACATTATTTCATTCCTTTTATAGCTGAGTAGTACTCCATGGGGTGTGTGAGTGTGTGTGTGTGTGTGTGTATCACATTTTTTTTATCAACTCATGAATTGATGGACACTTAAGTTGATTCCACATCTTTACAACTGTGAGTTGTGCTGTGAAAAACATTTGGGTGCAGGTGTGTTTTTTTTTTTTTTTTTTTTTTGAGACAGAGTCTCACTGTGTTGCCTGGGCTAGAGTGCCGTGGCGTCAGCCTAGCTCACAGCAACCTCAAACTCCTGGGCTCAAGAAATCCTTCTGCCTCAGCCTCCCGAGTAGCTGGGATTACAGGCATGCGCCACCATGCCAGGCTAATTTTTTCTATGTATTTTTAGTTGTCCATTAATTTCTTTCTATTTTTAGTAGAGATGGGGTCTTGCTCTTGCTCAGGCTGGTTTCGAACTCCTGAGCTCAAACAATCCCCCCACCTCGGCCTCCTAGAGTGTTAGGATTACAGGCGTGAGCCACCGCACCTGGCCAGCAGGTGTCTTTTTGATAAAATGATTTCCTTTCCTTTGGGAAGATATCCAGTAGTGGGATTGTTGGATCGAATAGTAGGTCTACTTTTAGCTCTTTGGGGAATATCCATACTGTTTTCCATAGGGGTTGTACTAGTTTGCAATCCCACCAACAATGTACTTTCTCCTAAGCACTGCTTTCACTGTATCCATAGATTTTCAAAGCTTGTGTCCCCTTTGTCATTCAGTTTGAAGAATCTTTTGATTTCATCTTAATTTCATCATTGACCCAAGGATTGTTCAGCAGCAGGTTGTTTAATTTCCTTGTATATGTGTAGTTTTGAGAGTTCATCTTGGAAATGATTTCTAGTTTTATTCTACTGTGGTCTGAGAAAATGCGTGGTATGATTACAGTTTTTCTGTATTTTCTGAGACTTGTTTTGTGGCCTAAGATGTGATCAATTTTGGAAAATGTCCCATGTGCTAATACAAAGAATGTATATTCTGTTATGTGTTGGATAGGGTGTTCTGTAAATATCCATTAGATCTATTTGTTCTAGAGTCCCATTTAATTCTGATGTTTCTTTGTTAATTTTCTATGTCAATGATCTGTCCAGTTTTGTCAGTGGGGTGTTGAAGTCCCTGGTGATTATGATGCTACTGTTTATTTTTTTGCTTAGTTCTAGTAGAATTTGTTTTTTGTGTGTGGGAGCTCCCATGTTAGGTCCCTTAGGACTGAAACCAAGGCATAGATGTTGGCTATCACTTCCCCTATTCATCACTGGCCTAGTTAGTTCAATAAGGAAAGAAAATGAAATAAAAAGCATTCAAACCGAAAATGAAACTATCTTCCTAAGTTACGTGATTGCCTCTAGAAAATTCCCAAGAAAATCTACCAAAAAAAGTGACTAAAACTAATAAGTGAGTTTAGCAAGGTTATAGAATACAAACCTATACGAACTACGAACTCAATTGCAGAGACTCCAAAAGCATACATAAAGCAGCAGCTGATGAAATTATTAGAAAAGGCATTTATTAGTAATTATAATTGGATATTTTTATTATATCCACATAGCAAAATGAATAGCAATATCATTTTGAATGGAAGTTTCCTTATGAGATCAGGGAAGGACGATGATGCCTGCTGTCGCTACCACTTTTTGACCTGGTATTGATTATCCTGACCAATGCAAAGACTAGGAAAAGAAATAACTCTTAGAGATATAAAAACTAGGAGAGGATGTGAAGGTCTGCGTAGTAAATCTAGCAAAATCAACTTGAAGAAATTAAAACTATAATTTTGAAGTTATATGTTCTATATATGGGTTGCTGACAGAAAATATATTTTTGCTTTTTGATTTTCCTTTAGGAGAAAATCCTGACGATTGGGATTCTGTTGACAGTAAACTAAATCTGGCTTGCCTGGGACAGGGCCTGTTTACACTGTTTAAAAAATATTTTTTACATTTTATCTTTTTGTAGAAAGAAGTATGTTCTATGTTGCGCAGGCTGGTCTCAAACTCCTGGCCTCAAGCGATGTTCTTGCTTTGGCCACCTCCCAAAGGCTGGGATTGTGGGTGTGAGCCACCGCCTCTGGCTAGGCCCTGTCTATACTGTCGTCCCATTGTTTGATTAGTGACCCTGTCTCTCTCAGATGTATGCCATTTGGAAAATAATCACGTGACTGCCCAAATTCTGATTCATGAATTTTATGTAATGAAAATATCATTAGAATATCAAATTAAGCTCACAATCTAATTTCCATTATTACAGTTTTGTAAACATAGCAAAAACTAAAAAATAAATGTCAATTTATTTGAATATTTTAATTTATTTTTCCTACTGATGTTGGTTTGCCCATCCACTTGAAAGAGGCATGAATCATCACTGTAGTTTTCAAGCCATTATCACTATAGTGGTTTATAAGAATTAAGAATGAAAGGAAAACAAAATATCTCCAAAACAAAGAGAAAATGAGAGAAGATATCCACTTGGATGGCCACTTATTTAATATTTGAAACATTATAACAACTCTATAATCTTTTTTTTTCTTATTTTACATAGGCTTCATGTAAGCTTGAAAATTAAGAAAATATATATGTGATTTTTAATTTCAGTGACTGGAAAGTTATTTAAGTAAAAATAAGAACAGAAACAAACCCTTAATAATATGAAGTGAAGAAATTTGGTAAAAATTTAGAATACACAAAAATTAGGAAAACAATTGACTTAAAGCCATTAGATTATTTTTAATTAATTACTTTTCAAGATAATATTATTATTATTATTATTATTTTTTTTTTTTTTTTGAGACAGAGTCTCACTGTGTTGCCCGGGCTAGAGTCTCGTGACATCAGCCTAGCTCACAGCAACCTCAAACTCCTGGGCTCAAGCGATCCTCCTGCCTCAGCCTCCCGAGTAGCTGGGACCGCAGGCATGCGCCACCATGCCCGGCTAGTTTTTTCTATATATTTTTAGTTGTCCAATTAATTTCTTTCTATTTTTAGTAGAGATGGGGTCTCGCTCTTGCTCAGGCTGATTT
>CAUYSK010062046.1:0-53557 GCA_963575035.1 Avahi laniger | reverse complement strand
TAAACCCCAAGGAGAGTCACTAAATACAAGAAATAAAGCTAGGATTTCAAACCTAGAAGCCAGGTAGTGATAGGTAAAGAGTTCATCTTCTGCCCAGAAGTTTCTTAAACATTTACAGCCCGGGAAGCAACGCATGTGAGCCGATGCTGGTCCATCTGTAATAGTCCCATATTCGCCCTCTTCAGCTTAGATGCAAAACAGTTTGATTCTGCTAAAAGTTAAACACCTTCCTTCAGTGGAGCTCATGTCATGTCACTCCCCAAACCCGTGAGTCTTTCAGCAGACTGCGAAGGCAGCCCTTGTCTAAATACTGAGCAGATATAATGTTCCTTGAAGGGGCTCTCAGAGCTGTGGGGACCCAGACAAGGGCTGGCATTTAAAACAGGGCAGAAGGTGCCACCAGGCTTGTACTGTCGGGGATGGGAGTGTGTAAGGCACATGCCTCAGCTTGAGGGATCGGGGAAGGCTGTTTGTGGAAGTCCTGCTGAGAATGAATCTCAAAGGATGGATGGGGAGTTAGTATGTGGAAGAGGAAAGGAAGTTTCAAGCAAAAAAAGAACACCATGAACACAGGAGCATGGCCCATTTAGGAGCCCAGGTGTGAGGGGAAAGCAGAGAGTTTAAAGAATTGATACTTTGAACTTGATTTTATCATGCAAGTTTAGATTCCCTTTTTGAAAAGATTATTCTGGCTTCAAGGTAGAAGTGGATTAGGAACCATTAGAATTAAATGGATCATCCCAGGGTCTGTACATTGAAATCAGGAGACTTCAGAAATAGAATAGGAAAAAGTGCATCTTTATGTTCACTAAGCTTTTACTAAAATTTAGCAGGTCCTCCAGTTATAAAGTAGGCAACAAGCCCAAAGAAATCACAGACTTTTTCATTTCCCATTGTAATCGTTGTGGATATCCCAAAATTAACGTTGAGGAGACCTTTGGCTCCCCCAGACTGCCACGGGGGTCCACGGTAAGAAGGTGCAGGAGCCCTGGGCTGCAGGGAGAAGCTGGAGACGGAAAGGCCGCTGCCGCAGTGCGGGCGAGAAAGGGCGATGCTGAGGGAAAGCAGCAGCGGTGGAAAGCGGGGGACACAGCCGAGAGCCGGAACAAGCAGAGCGGCAGGACCTGGTGGCCACCAGTGAGATGCTGTGGAGCGGCAGTACCTGCGTGGCTCTCGGGCTTCCGGTCTGGGTGCCTCAGCGGTGGTGCCGTCACTGGGACAGGAATGCAGGCAGAGGCCAGACGGGATGGAGAGGGTTGGATTTGAGGTGTCATCACAGGCGCTGGGCTGAAGACACGAACGAGGAGGTGGAGGACGAGGCTGTGGGTGGAACCTCCAGGACTGCGTAGAGTAAGAGGAGCTCAAAGAAGGAACCTGAAATACTCACTTTCAAGAAATTAGTAGAGGAAGAGGAGGTTGGAAAGGAGCAGCCAGAGAAATTAATGACAAACCGAAGCAAATGTCTCAGACGCCAAAGGGAGCGATACCGTGGTATGCCAAGCGGAGTTCAGCATTGTCGGAAGCTTTGAGAGGCTAAGACGGATACGGGATGAAAAGCTTTTTTGAACTTGGCAATTAGGAAGTCACTGGAAAACCTGACAGGAACGGTTTTCACTGGGGTGTGGGCGAAGCAAACTGCTGTGCCGACAGTGAGAGAAGCGAGTTCGACGGTGAAGGAGAAGGAAGGAGGGGGCAAGGGCTAAAGCGACAGGGGCCACAGGGTCATGGGAGGCTTCTGTCTTGTCGTTAGATGACAAGTGAGACCTAAACTGCGTAGGGTTATTGGCGACACAGGATCCCTGAGTGGGCAGAGGGATTGGGCTCCAAGCATGGGGAGAGGGTGACCCTGCCCGTGAGAGACCTGAGGAGTGTGATGCAGAGGGGTTTGTGGGTAGGAGAAGGAATTCGCCTTCACGTCTTAACAAAGCAGGCTAGAGGGGCCATCTGCCGCCAGGGCAGGGGCAAGCTGCCTGGGGAGGAGATTAGAGAGGAGGCGCTGGGAAAGTGTCTACAGGTGGACGGATGGACCTGCAAGAGGCTCAGCACCCCATCTTGCACCCCAGCTTTCACTCTGGCTTATCGGGACTGCCAGGAGCCATTTGAAATTGGAATTTTTTGTTTTTGTAATTTTAATAGTTGCCCTATGGTTTATAATACATGTTTAATCAAAGTCTACCTTGAAGTCATGTTAGACTTCACAGGCTGTGTGAGACTCTTATATTCCCAATTCCTTCTTCCCGTCCTGTGTGCTATTGCTGCCACAGTTTACTTTTATATATTCTCTGAACACACAATACATTGCAACTATTTTCGCTTTAAATAGCCAATTATATTTAAAAGCAACTAAAAAATAGGAAAAAAATTAGTTTTATATTTATTTATGTCATTTCCATTGTTCCCTTTTGTGCAGATCACAGTGTCTGTTGGTATCATATTCCTTCTGCCTGAAGAATTTCCTCTGTTGTTTCTTAAACTGCAGTTCTTCTGGCAATAATTTTTTTCAATTTTTGTTTGTTGAAAAGTGTTTTTCCTTCATTTTTGAAAGATACTGTTGCTGGGTGTAGAATTCCATCTAGATTGACAGCTTTCTCTCAGCACTTTGGCTGCCCTTCCATCATCTTCTGACCTGCATAGTTTCTGATGCAAAGTCTTCTGTCATTCTGATCTTTGCTCCTCTATGTAATGTGACGTTTTTCTGTTTTCTGCCTTCAATATTTTCTCTTTGGTTTTTACCACATTGAATCCATAAGGTGTAAGATTTTGTTTGTTCTTGATATTTAACCTCCTGGGTGTTTGACAAGCATTTATTGAAAAGTATTGGATTCTATCACTGTTCCATCCCTCGGTTCTACACAGGGGCTAAGGATATAGGAACAGATGTGGTACCTGTCCCCCAGGAGCTACACAAAAGTACAGGCAAGAGATAGTGGTGACTTAGACTAGGAAAGTGGAGCTGGGACTGGCCATGGGAAGCTAAGTGGACTCATTGCTTAACACTCTGTGTGACTGTGTCAAATGTTCTTAATTAGGACTTTAAAAATGAAACTTGTTTGTTCCATGGGATTGGCCAAATATTGGTGTAAACATGTTTCCAGGGATCATATGTAAATGTGCTGAGATTTTTCTCATCTTCAAATGCAAGACTTGTCAGGGAGGGAGGTCCTAAGTCTTTTCTCTTTGACAGCTGGAAGAGAAGACGGAGAACAATTTGGGAGAACTAGGTTCTTCTGAGAGCAAAGGAACCTTGAAGAAGGAGAGGGAGGTGCACCAGAAGCTCCTGGCCGACAGCCACAGCCTGGTCATGGACCTGCGCTGGCAGATCCATCACAGCGAGAAGAACTGGAACCGGGAGAAGGTGGAACTTCTCGACCGCCTGGACAGAGATCGGCAGGAATGGGAGCGGCAGAAGAAGGAACTCCTGTGGAAGATAGAGCAGGTAAGGACGCACCCCAGGCGCTGGAGCACAGGCAGAGCATGCAGCCACTAAATGGACCTGGAAAGCAAGAGCACTTAGAGAAAAGATCAGGATGCTGTATGGCCCTTGCTGCATCAGGATGTTTCATGGCGTCCAGAGGAAGAGGGAGAAGCCCTGGAATTGCTAGTGTTGGAGACCCAGGCTCGTGCCCTCCGTTAACACAGAGGTTTGCATTGCAAAGTTTGCAGGTAACTTTCCTGGGAGCATTCATTTGGGGAAGGGGGAGTTGGGGGAGGGGGATAGCTTTTTAAAGGAATTTAAAAACTAACCTTGAAACAGGAGGTAATTTCAGGACTTATTCAGTGATTTCTGCCAAAAAGCAAACTACCTTTTAAGTTTTCCACTAAAGATATTGTCACAGTGACTGTTCCAACTTGCGTGGAATTGTCATCATTAGTAAAGAAACTGCTGAAATAAGTTGAAGTCAGGTTGTTTGCTGGCGATTGTACCTGCTGTGGATATTTCTGAGCTGTGATTAGACAAGGCCACAGTCAAGGGAGGTAGCTCATCATCTTCAGCGGAACAAGTGATTCAGAAACTCAGATGAGTTTTGGGGGAAGTTGTTTTTGTACTGCCCAGATAACCGTGTTCTGCATCAGACACAGAACAGTTCGGGTATGTGCAATGGTTCCTGAGTGATGCTCAAATTAAATTGACCAATATTTGGAATTCTTCCCTGGCTAGATTTTTATATAGCATACATTTTGTTTATTTCAGCCTGTCACACTTTATAAATTCATGAGGCCTCAAGGAAATGTATTAATCAGTAAGAAACTGGGTTCAGGAAGAATAACCTCATTACTCTATTTTAAATGCCCATATTGCCTGCACTTATGTGGGAGCCTTTTGAAAAATGTGCTCTGTTATCCACATACATGGTACCTGTGTTATGCAGGTACAGTGACAAAGGTTGAGTTTAAGCATAATGTGGGATAGGGAGGGAGAGAGAACTAACTGAATGGTAAAAGAGACCAAGAGCCTTTGGCTTGGAACCCGCTGAGAAGAAAGTACACTGCAGATAGGAAGGAGCTGAACTTTCTCCTGGGTTTGATCGCTCACATAGATGAGTCACATTGCTGATCTTTGATATGGCTCCATTTCAAAATTCCCCAAATCCTATCAAGAAGAAAGTTGGTCATTTCCTGTTTGGCTTGGAAATGCAGCTCTTGTGAAGAGTCTCCCGTATTAAATCCCCTGTGTGTCTGTGTGTCTCTATTGAATGGGTCAGTTGTTAGGTGGAAATTTTAGGGGTAGAAGTAGCATGGATTCTTATGAAAATGGTCAGGAATTTATCATATCCAACTTTAGTTGACCAGTGTCACAGAAACTCCAGGAAACTTGTCACCAGCGGGCTTCTTTCTTGGCCTTTGCTTTAGGATCATTCACTTTGTGTGTCCCTCCCATACCCTATGAGGCCATCATGATCCCTGCCTGGCCCTTCTAGGGTCCCCTTTGCCTGTCAGCCATCTTTTTGGTCTTGTCACAAGCTTCATTTGTTTTGAAAGTCACACCTTGGATATAAGTTAAGCAAGTATTCTACATTCTTGTTTTACTTTTGGGAATGAGGAATTTCTAGTAAAGGAAAAATTAGTAAGACACATCCAGTGCTACTCAGCTTTTGGAGAGTCAGGGACTTAAAGATGAACCATCACCTCATTTTAAGACTGTATTTTGGAAAGGTAACAGTGGTCTGGAGCTGAACTTCATTTCCAGATTGTCAGTATTGAGACATTTCTACCACACTGACAGCCTCAGAAGGTCATTCCTCAAGGTTGACATCTTTGAGCATCATGGATCTGAAACACATGCGTTTCAGGCATTCATCTGTTCCTGAAATCTGTGTGGTGGGTGATTTCATTGCTGTTTTTAGAAGAGGACTGGTTACCAGTGAACTGATGCTTCAGATGTGCAGTGTGGCTTTCAAAAGTAAATCTGGCCTTTTTCCAAAAATACTCAACATTTTTAAAGAAGACTATAAATCCTGGTGCCCAATCCTGAAAATTAAATAAAGCAGTTATAGATTATAGGCATTCTCTAGAATTTCTGAAAAGAGGTAATTGGCTCAAGTGTGTATGGGTGTATATAGATTTTGTTTATCAGCTATTGGGTTGTCCATTCATTTGACTATTAGCTACACATTCCATAGATAAACAAGAGATGTAACCGAACATTCTTCACAATGTACACTCTCGACATTTGGCTGCTTGGTAAGCCATGCAACCTTGACGATGATAACCTAATACAGACTTGAAAAAAATAACACTAAATCCATTTTCCACTTTCAGAACACATGCTTCATACTTGTCCAGTGTCATTAAATTCCTATGTAATTTCTGCACCACATGAGGCATTCTATGTGATGTATGGCTGTGGGAATGTGGCTAAGGTCATATAACGTGTTTCATCTGTCGCACTGCAGTTCTCCCAGAACCGGTGCGTTCCCAGTTAACAGGCAGATACTGCAGGACTCGCTGCTGTACTCGCCGACTTACCCAGCAAATAGTGTCGTCCGCTCTCCTTCCAGCAGCTTTCTTAAATCAGCTGCCTTTACCCCATGAAAGGACATTCTCTTAAAGCCTGTTTACAAAGTGACCCTTTTTTCTTTCCACCAGTCTGGGTAAGGTGACACTCTTGAGGGTTTATTGTTTTCTGTATTATTTGAAATGCAAATCTTTAAAAGTCTCTATTTGCATCAAAAGTCGTTCTGTGGGACTGCAAAGTACAGTAGGTGCTGGCGCTGGTTTGAAAGGAGTCCCCTCGAAGCCCTGTCTGCCCAAGGATCCATTCTAGTCCACACCCCAGAGGCATCCTAGCAGCACGTGCCCTCAGCTACAGCCACTCCAGGGCGTTTTAGGAAACCTGACACTTACCAGCTTGAGTGCAAGCTGCTCCTGGCTGCCTGGGTTTATTTTTGAAATTCCACTTTAGCGAGTTAGAGCGCTGGTTCGTAGCTCTCTGCTTTAGTCATCCCTGTTCCCTCCTCACCCACACCCTCAGTGCACGTTTACAGCTTCAAATGGGATTCTTGCATTTTAATTCCTCGCCCAGAATAGCTTGGAGATGATCACGTGTTGAAACTAAATTGTGCCGACATGTATTAAACGAACATATAAAAAGCCTTCCTTTTAATTTTTTTAAAGAAAGCATTTAGTGTCTTTAAGAGAACTGCAAAGCACTGTGTCCTGGGGAGGGGAGGAGAGAGCAGAGGGGCTGGGCTCAAACCTAGAGCGATCTGCTTGTTCCCTAACTTGCCTGGGAACTGCCTCGAACTCTTCATATTTAAGCTCTGGCTGCTGGGATCTCCATCTTTCTCATAAAATAAGGATAATACTCTGAGACTTCTGTTCCGCTGCCTCGGAAATTACTGAAAATGAGTGACAGCCCTATTGTCCTCGTTCTCTGGAACGGCTTTCTTCCTGGCTGTAACAAGCCGTGCTTACATCCAACTTGTGGACGAAGGCTCAAATTAGGACACAAAGATGCAGTTTGTAATGATGTTTTTTTAAAAACCAATTGGTCTGCATTCAAGGGAGTTTTAGAATTTCCTGGCACCGTCTCAGCACTTGAGGACTTTAAATCTTTTTTTGGCCACCCTTTCAGGTCAAAGCCAAATGTCACTTTCAGCATTCAGATAATTCACTTATGCAAAAGAGCAACCCGTCCAGGAGTGTGAGCTTGTCTTCCAGGAAAGACCCCATTACAGCTTCGCAGGTGGGCAGAGCTGCGGGTCTCAGCTGTGCTTCCTGTGCGTGTTTGCAAAGGGAGGCAACGAGGAGGGCTCGGGCAATGGCAGGGAAGCCGTGAGGGCGTCTGTGAGGAGCACGTTCCCTGCGAGCCATTTGCCTGCGGCCTCAGCAGTTCCCTGTGACTTCGGTAGGCCCCCTCCCTGGACCACCTCCGCGGAGCTGCCCGTGCTACAGAAGGGGCGAGTGGGAGGCCCTTGCCTGTTGGTCGCTGTGTGCATGTCCCCATTTTATAGACGCAGAAACTGAGCTGAAGAGAGCTGGGAACTTACACCCGCCAGCGAGCCCGCAAGCCACAAATGGCTCCAATTCATGTCTTCTGACTCCAAGAGGTCCTGTGTTTTCCCGCCACCACTTCTTGAGTTTACCAAACTAGACAAAAACAGTATGACTGTAAAGTATGTGGCTTTTTCTTCCTCAGTCATGCCAGATCTTTACTTGCCTTTATAGCTAAGTTGTTTTTTTTAATTTCAGAATATAATGGGGGTACAAACGTTTTGGTTACATAAATTGCTTTTGTACCATTTGAGTCAAAGTTATAACTATACCCATCCCCCCAACAGTGTGCATTGTACCCATTAGGTGTGAATTTACCCATCCCCTCCTCCCCCCTCGCCTGCTTGATTTCTGATTGATGTTATTTCTGTATGTGCACATAAGGGTTGATCAGTTAGTTCCTATTTAATACATGTGGTGTTTGTTCTTCCATTCTTGTGATACTTCACTTAGAAGAATGGTTTCCAGTTCCATCCAGGATAATACAAGAGGTATTAGTTCACCATTTTTTATGGCTGAGTAGTACTCCATGGTATACATACACCACATTTTATTAATCCACTCATGTCTTGATGGGCACTGGGGTTGTTTCCACACCTTTGCAATTGTGAATTGTGCTGCTATAAGCATTCCAGTGCAGGTGTCTTTTTTTATAAAATGTCTTTTTTTTTTCCTTCGGATAAATATCCAATAGTGGGATTACTGGATCAAGTGGTAGTTCTTCTTTTAGTTCTTTGAGATGCTCCTTTCCATAGAGGTTGTACTAGTTTGCAGTCCCACCGGCAGTGTATGAGTGTTCCTATTTCTCCACATCCATGCCAACATTTGTTGTTTTGGGACTTTTTGATAAAAGTCATTCTCACTGGAATTAGGTGATATTTCATTGTGGTTTTGATTTGCATTTCCCTGATGATTAGAGATATTGAGCATTTTTTCATGTTTGTTGGCCATTAGTCTGTCTTCTTTTGAAAAGTTTCTGTTCATGTCTTTTACTCACTTTATAATGGGATTGTTTGATTTTTTCCTGCTGATTTGCTTGAGTTCTTTATAGATTCTAGTTATCAGCCCTTTATTGGATGTATAGCTAAGTTTTAATCCTTTCAAGCAAAGTATAAGCTGTATTTAACACCAAATGGTTATAGCCCAGTATGATCACTGGGGTTATTTATAGGACCTGTTCTTAATGGTTTGGGGCCAGTCAGGAAAATCAGATTCACCCTCAGAAGTTGGCTACCACTGATGGCATTCCATTTAGTATGCTTTAGGTTCTGAAGGTAACTTCACAAAAGAGTTTTGAACATGTAGTTTAACAATATCAGATTTTTAAAAAATAAGTATAGAATTTCCCATGAGCACAGCACTCAAGTTATACACAGTAACTTCTATATTGGCGTCAGAAAGAGTTGGCCATACTTGTGTGTGGTTAATGCGGATTTTCTAATCCAGATAAAACTGAGGGGTTTTTTTTAAAGCATTTGTAATGTTGTGTTATATTATAAAATTAAGGTCAGAACTTGAAGAACATTTGCTTCTTCCAGAGTCTTTCAAATTGACCTATATGTAATTCCAAATAGTGGAGAAAAGATGGTCTTAGGGAGACCATTAAAAAAGTGAGGCTAATTATTTTCATTTTTAAAACCTTCAAGTTGCAGAAAGAGAAGAGTCCCCAGAGAAGTGGCAATTTCCTCTGTGATCAAAACGAAGGCAGCACTCGCCCCTTTCCCCACCAGGGAAGCCTCCGCATGCCCCACCCTGCAGCACTGTGGCCATGCGCAGACGCCGACTCCATCCCGTTTGAAGACCGGCCACTGTCCAAGCTAAAGGAATCAGACAGGTGCTCAGCCAGTGAGAACCTCTACCTGGACGCCTTGTCCCTGGATGACGAGCCAGAGGAGCTGCCACCCCGCCGGCCTGAGAGGGACTTCAGGAACTGCCTCCCCGAGGTCAGCCTGGGTCTTGTCCATCCTGGTTAACTACTTCGCAGTGAGGGAGTATTAAACCCAGCCAGCGTCTGTCACGTCCCCCTCCTTGCAGGCTCCAGTGGCTTTTGCATATGGCAACCTCTGAATTATTATAAGTAAGAATGAAGTCTTCACAACATTAAGCGTTTTGCTTGGTGGCCCTGACCCTAAACTCCTAGTGTGCTCTGCAGTAAGTTTAGTTTTGCCAACTTATTTTGGGTTTGGAAATACTGGACTAATGTCCTTTGTGAAAGGAAGGTCTCACAATTAAGTGTGTCCCACAAAACACACAGAGGAAGTAAATAATTTTGCTAAGTGTGTATGTTCAACTTTTCTTGAAATCATAGTACAGTCTTATGATTCTAGAAAACTAATAACCAAAAAACATCTGTTTTAGAGGCATTTCCTAACATTTGGAAATAGCAAATATCACTAAACAATGATATACTATAAACATCTTATTCTGGGGAAAGGGGAAAAATCCGACACTTAGAAATCTTACATTCATTAGATTACCAAATGAGTGAGCTAAGCTATTACTGAAATTTCCATGGCACAGTGTTAGTTACATTGTTAAAACCTCATTTTAAAAATTGATTTTAGGAATCATTACCTGCTTATCATATTTAACAACTGCTACACCTGTCATTTGGTCTCCCAAACAATTAATACTGAGAAGAGTTCACGTCAAATAGTCGTTGAAATATGGGGAAATAATACTTCAGTTACATGTCAGCGAGGTCAAGTGCCTTGTTCTCAGAAGTATGTATCAGGCTGATAGGATGTCGCCACGATTCCGCCCTGTTCAACCTATTGGCAATCTTGCATGGCCATTTTCATAGCAGAGAAAACATGGGACTGGGTTTGGGAGACTGTGTCTATGTTCTAGCTCTGCAGTGGCTGGGACTGCCATACTCATGTGCATGGCAGAGACAAGGGGCACACTCACCAAGGGGAAGTGTCCTGAGGAGTATGTTTCCATTACTACCGAAGGCTTGCATCTTAAACTGTGTCAGCACAAGGGCGCTTTCTCAGTAGGTAACCTTGTGTTTATGTTGTTCTTTGCCAGAACAGCTGTCATTCTCCTTCTTAAAGGGAAGGCACCGTAACTTTGCCTCTGATTCTAAATGGGAATGTTTAAACCCAAGCAAGTACCCGAGCCTAAGGATGTCACACCAACTTCTATAGCAAGATTTGGAGCAAGGGACATCAGTCTCCTAAGTTAGTCTGTCTTCCTCCCTCTCCCTCTCCCCTTCTTTCTCTCTCCCTCTCTCTCTCTCCCTTTCTCTCTCTCTCTCTCTCTCACACACACACACACACACACACACACACACACACACACTCTCAGACTTATTCAGGTTGTTACAAGAGTCAGCTTTGAAATTCAGGTACTTAGTGAGGTGCTTTGAAGAAGCACAGAGGAGCCACTTCCTCCATGACAAAGTTTATAGCCCATTCTTCTCCCTCATGTGGGCTCCTCCCTGGCCTGCAGAGGCTCCGGCCCCCTCGTCATGCTGTGGGTGCTGCTTTGATGACTGTGCTTCAAAGGACGTGGGGCAGCAGCTCTGCGACCAGCGCTGGCCTCTGCGCGCATTTCCAAAGGCATCTTCCTAGGGGAGCCCAGCAACCAAATCACTGCAGCACGTTAGGGCTCCTAGGGAACCACAGTTACCTGATTCAGACCGAGTTATTTCTTCTTTACAGGAAGAAGAAAATCACAAGGGAAATCTTCAAAGGTAAGATTGATGAAAATAATAGATTACTGAAATAAAGATCTCTTGGTCTTAAAATTCCATCTTATCAATATTGTCTATTTTAACTCTCTTCAAAATGACTTGCAATTAAGACTTCTGAATAAGTGGTTGCTTTATTATTCTTCATTTCATGAATATGGTATTTTTGATTACTAGTAACAAAGGCTAGACAGGCTGCATGCATGTGTGATGCGGACGTTCCAGTTGCAGTGTTGTCAGGTATGCAAAGGAGTGCTTGCGTTTAGTGGTCTTGGAAAAGTCCATGGAAACCTCTCTCTCCTCATTCGAAGTCTGGAAAAACTCCCTCTTGATATGCTATGAGACACTTTATATACTGTATTTAAAGGCTCCACTGTGATGATTTATTAAAATATTTTGACAATAGTCCTTAAGAAAATATACAGTGATTGATTTCAATGTTAGCTATATACCAATTTTTCCTTCCCAGTCCAATTTCCTCTAGTTTTACTTCTTCTTTATTCTCCAGATGAATAAAACTGTTTTCACTACAGGAAATTTCTTCCCAGGCAATTTGCCATTTTCAGGTCCCCCCAGCCTTGATCTTCCCGTGACCTCTGAGTCTGTGAATGACTGTCCCCTCGCACTTGCCTTCTGTCAAATCCCTGCAGCACCTAGAGGTGCCCCTGGCACGTTTCTGTCCTTCTCGGGCGGCACAGACAGGACTTGAGAGCTCAGGCCCTATGGCCAAGCTGCCTGGGTTCCAACTGCTTCTGCCTCTTGCTAGCCACGTGACCTTGGGTAGTTACTAAATGCTTGGTGCCTCAGTTTCCCCACCTGGCACAGAGCAGACAGCAAGCAGTCTAGCCCGCACTTTCCCTCCATTCACAGCGGCGTCCACGCCAGTGTGAGTCAGGTTTACAGCGACTCCTTCACCACTCAAGCTGCCAACCTTTTCGTTTCTTCCCTGCACTGTAGCTATTTTTTAAAATCTTACTTGCTTATGTTAATTTCAGAATGCTCTTACTTGCTTATGTTAATCCATGCTTGCTGTAAAATAAATAATATCAAACTGTCCAAAGTGAAAGCTGAACATGCCCCTCCCACTGTGCCCTTTTCCCCCGGCTTCTCACCGCCCGGTGTGTCTCCCCAGTACGCTCCCCTCCGCGTGTGCAAGCGCCCGCGCTGCTCCACGTGCGTCCTGGTTCTTGTCGTTATTGTTCTGTTTGCTTTGGCCACTGCTAAGGTGGATGCCTCCTTCCTCTGTCCTCATCATTTCCGTTCCACTCTGTCCACCCCGGCTCCGGAGGCACAGAGTCCCCGCCATGTAGGTGCCACTGATTAACTCTGAGAGCAGTTCCTCGGGGGGCAACGGTGGCAATGAGGTGAGCCACACCCACAGAAACGTGGAAAGGACTAGGGCTTCGGCATGTCGAGCACTTACAGCCCCCAGTGCATGGCATCCTAAAACTCGTTATTAATTCAGTAACTACTTGAATTGACCAGAAGCAAAAAGAGGAAATTCATATTTGCTGGAAAGCTCAAGACCCTGTGAAAAACCAATGCATCCCTTCAATTTCCTTTCATTTCCAGCACTGGTCATAGCCAGTTATTCAAAGCACCGTTGGACAGTTGGCAGACTGTTTTTAGATGGACTGCCTGACAGTGTCACTTTTAGTCTGCTCTTTCACCCCATGGTGGCGACCGCAAGAGTGCATGCCTTGCCCCAGGGTGGAGGCAGTCGTCAGCAAAGCCACTCTGAGCTTTGCTGGTTCTGTGCACCAGTCCACACAGTGCACAGACTTGGTCAGAGCAGGACCCCAATTCTGGCCTCAACCATTAATGGGTCCTACGTAGGAGTGGTCTGTGCACTCAATCTGAGACCCCTTTGGCAGGGCCAGCGCCAGTCTAGAACTCTAGATATTAAACCTGTGTTGTGCAGGGCAAGGGAATATTAGTATGTCCTATGAGAAACTGGGCTAGTTGTGAGACGGTGAGTCTACAGACACCTCACCTCTCCCCTCCCCGCCAGAGGGATTGCGGGCCACAGAAGTTCTCCCTGAGCTGGCAGGCACAGCCAGCCCCAGCCTCCTTCCTGACTGCGGCTCCATTGCCCTGGGTGGCTGGCGGCTGCCCGATCCCTCCAGCCACCTCCTGCCTTAGCGTAGGAGCATCCCCAGGGCCCCTTCAGTTCCTGCTGTGGGTCTGGCCCACCTGTCTTCACCCTTCAGTGTGTTCACGTGTCTGAGAGAGTTTTTCCTCTTAACTAGGAATAAAGGAGGAGCACAAACAAACAAAACATGGTGATGAGGAACTGAGCCCATTGATGAATCTGGGCCGGGCCAGACGAGCTTTTGTTTGGCACGTAATTTCCAGTCTGATTAGGATTTCCACTTCCTCCTTTCTTCTACAACTTCCAAGCAGCCTTTGGAGATCGTTAGTACTTCAGACCTACAGAGGTTAGCTGGGCGAAGAGACCTGAGATGACAGCTGTTCTGTTGCGGTGTCTCTGCCCCTTATACCTTGGCCCACTGTAGGTGGGGACGGTGGGGTGTCCATCTGCATGGAACGGGCACTGTGATGGCGCCTGGCGCTCCTCACTCCCTGCAGGGCTGTCACCGAAGGTGCTCATCTTGGTGGAGATGTTGAGCCACGGTCTGGAGTTCAGCATGACTGCCGTGTAGCCCTCTCTTCCACTCGTTTCCACAGGATGGGAGGGCTAGCGGGTTTGGCTGGATTCGATTCTGACCAATACAAGGCTTCAGGAACAATCCAGAGCCATAGAAAGTCCAGTGAGCACCCACGGGGTAAGCTCTTGAGTAGAGCACAGCAGGCAGCTGGAAGGTGTCCTAACAGTTCAGGTGGGGGCAGGCGCCTTCACAGGTCCTTACACACGGCAGGACGCAGGTGCCGTCGGGGGCTCCCTGGTGGATGCTGACACTTTTTCTCTTCCACTTTTCCCAGGGCAGTGTCTGTGTCCTCCATGTCCGAGTTTCAGCGCCTGATGGACGTTTCCCCCTTCCTGCCTGAGAAGGGGCTGCCATCCACCAGTGGCAAGGAGGATGTCACCCCACCCCTGTCTCCTGACGACCTCAAGTACATCGAGGAGTTCAACAGCAAGAGCTGGGACTACACGCCCCCCAGGGGCCATGGCGGGGCTGGGACCGAGAGGCCCCCAGACCTCTGGGCAGACAGGACCGAGATAGGGCGGACAGGGCACGAGGCCACCACGGAGCCTTTCCCCGACTCCTCCTGGTACCTGACCACAAGCGTCACCATGACGACGGACACCATGACCAGCCCGGAGCACTGCCAGAAGCAGCCGCTGAGGAGCCACGTCCTCACTGAGCAGTCCGGGGTGCGCGTGCTGCACAGCCCGCCTGCCGTGCGCAGGGTGGACAGCATCGCCACGGTGGGCAGCGAGAGTCCCTTCCCCGCAAGCAGAGCCAGAGGGAGCCTGGGAGACGCCAAGGGGGGCCCTCTGGAACCCATGCTCAGCAGGTGGCCTTGCACTCCCCCTAGACACCCCAGAGACTACGTGGAGGGGGCATGGCGCCCCCTCGATAGCCCCCTCTGTGCCTCCCTGGGGTTCGCCTCCCCTCTGCACAGCCTGGAGATATCCAAGAACATGAGTGATGACATGAAGGAGGTGGCCTTCTCCGTCAGGAATGCCATCTGCTCTGGTTCCACCAAGCCGCAAGTCAAGGACATGGCCTGCCAGACCAACGGGTCCCGGACGACGGGGACACAGACCACCCAGACCATCAGCGTGGGCCTGCAGACTGAAGCCCTGCGTGGCAGTGGTGTCACCAGCAGCCCCCACAAGTGTCTCACGCCAAAGGCAGGGGGCGGTACCACGCCCGTGTCGTCTCCTTCCCGCAGCCTTAGGAGCAGGCAGGTGGCCCCCGCCATCGAAAAGGTACAGGCCAAGTTTGAACGCACATGCTGCTCCCCCAAGTATGGTTCTCCCAAGCTACAGAGGAAGCCCCTCCCCAAAGCTGACCAGCCAAATAACAGGACCTCACCAGGGATGGCCCAGAAAGGGTACAGCGAGTCGGCCTGGGCCCGCTCCACCACCACGAGGGAGAGCCCCGTGCACACCACCATCAATGACGGCCTCTCCAGCCTCTTCAACATCATCGACCACAGCCCCGTGGTACAGGACCCCTTCCAGAAGGGGACGCGGGCCGGCAGTCGGTCTCGCTCGGCAGAACCCCGACCAGAGCTGGGCCCAGGCCAGGAAACGGGCACTAGTTCCCCAGGAAGGTCGCCCAGCCCCAGCGGGGTGGGCTCAGAGACGTGCAGGGAGGACGGGGGAGACGGCACGCCTGTGAGGCAGGACTTATCCGCGCCGCCTGGCTACACGCTTACGGAGAACGTGGCCCGGATCCTCAACAAGAAGCTGCTGGAGCACGCCTTAAAGGAGGAGAGGAGGCAGGCAGCCCACGGCCCCCCAGGTCTTAACAGCGACAGCCACTCGCTGGGGGACGCGGCTGAGCCAGGGTCCATGGAGGTAATGAATGCCGAGTGTCTCACACCCTCCCCCACCAGCGCGTCCACTTAGCTGTCAGGCATGCTGGGGCCTTGAACTGTGCCCAGTCATGTAATCTTAGGAACCATTGTCCATAATTGGTCGTTGGGAGTTGGGGAGGTGTTGGGTTTATGGGAGAATGGAATAGGCAGAAACACAAACCCTGAACGACTTCTTAAAGAAAATTGCATTTTCTTGTGCTCACTGAGGACATGGTTTGATTCAGGTTCTGTCCTCTGGTCTGAGCGATTGATCCTTATTTACTTATCTGGGCTTTTCATTTGGGGTCATAATTTGCCTTCTTCTGTAGGGATTTGTGCATGTGTGCAGACTCTGTAAGCGTTGTGTCAGGGCTCTCTGCATGCTCCAGACTTTGTATGTAACAATGTGAGAGCTGAGCTGGAGAGGCCTGGACCGCACGGACACGAACACGTCTCTCAGGAACCACAAGAACATCTGCACTCCCAGGCTGGCATCAGTACCAAATGGCCACCGGCATCTCACAGCTCACTCACCCTCTCTGTGACCACGAACCCCTCAGCAATAAAACCAGGTGAAACAAATGGATAAAATCAAAATCCTGCCTTACAACAGGATGATGATTATCATTATCCACCTTGACATTATTCGTAAACCAATCAACTGTGAATTTGGTCACAGAGGGAGAGAGGAGGAGAGTGTGTTCTGTGTCACCTGGCCCAGATTTCCCACAGGAAGGTAGATGGTGGTTAGATTCCTGGTCCAACCCACCATGGAATATTTAACTTGAAACAGAGAGTTAAAATCTGAATAGAACAAACTTGAGGGAATGGCCAGTGACTTACCGAAATGGCCACTCCATATGCTTCAACCTAAAACAGTATTGATAGTGCGTGGCCTACACGGTCCAAAGATCTGAGTCTTTGTGCTAACATTGTTGACATGCTCTGAGAAGGACCCCCACTGCTGGTTGAGTGTCCTCAGGTGACAAATGATATCTTCCTAGAGCTTCTGTTACCCCAGCCCCCTGGGTCCGCAGGTAAGTACCCCTGCAGTGGGAAGATCTGTTCACATGTGAATGCTCTGCCTTCTTGAGCAGCTGAAATTAGGGCTCAGTCCAAGCATTAAGTGGCCATGTCTGTAGTGTCCATTTACATTAGAGACTAAATAGAGATTAATTTGGGGGAACAAAAAATTGCTTTGCGTTACTAACAGTGAATGCCGCAAGCAGTCTGTGAGAACATAAAGAAAATGGTTTAATGACGGAATCCCAGCCCTGTGGCCTGACAATGGTTTCATCAGCACAAAGCTCTGCCCCCTCGCCGCCTTTGTCCTCTGTAAAGTAAGTATTTAGATTTTCTCCTCACTTGGTGTTTGCTACCAGAAGAGATGATTTGAAGGGAGCGCAGACAGTTTCAGGGACTCAGAACCTGCGTGGAGCACTCAGTGGCGGCGTCCGTGTGCCACGGGCTCTTATTCCCTTTCTGTTGGTGTTCTGCTTGTTCTAGATTCCAGTGGAATTATCTGTTTGATTGATGTAATATACTAGGCCTATTGATGACTCCTTCCCATCTCTCCATAATTATGTAGCAGTTGTAGGTTTTCATTCCAGAATCACCAAGGCTGCTTCTGGTTTCCCAGCCTATTCTGAGCACTCTCTTGTGGAATCTTTCCCTGAATGTTCTAGACAGAGGAGTGACTTAGGCAACAGGAAATCTCCCTTTCTCATGTCACTCTCACCCCACAAGCAACTTGGGCCTCTTTTTCTCTCAGTGCCATGGCACCATTCAGCAGTGCGGAGCGAGGCTGGGAGAAGGAGTTCTGGTGCACAGAGAAAGAATGAACTGAAAATGGAATGCTGTTCTTTCCTCCCATGTCTAAGTGGAAAATGTGGGGGGAAATTTTTAGTACAAGCAGCAGCCGTTGATTATTGTGACCAAAACTGTCCATATAATGGCCTCTGTTTCAGATATGGCAATCATGTGATTTCCATCTCTTTTTTTTTTGCCAAAATGCCGTTTGAAATGTTAAATGCTAAAGGGCAACTCGGGGAAGCACAGAAACCAGAAGTGGCTCTTCCACGGTGGTTCCTTCTTTGCTCTGTAGCAGATGACAGAGGACAGACCTGTGCCGAGTGCTAGCCACTTCCCCACACCCACTGCGGGGTGAATGTGCTGGACCTGAGAGCCCTCCAAGTGTCTCCTGGTGGCTGTCCCTGACCGGGAGGGATGGACCTCTGCCATTGGGCTTGTTGACTTTTTAAATCTTTACTGTTCTCCTGTTTGAAAAATACTTTCCAACCTACTTGCTTTTCTTTTCTTTCTCTGTCTGTTCTGTCCAGAACCAAACTGTCTTACTAACTGCCCCCTGGGGACTCTAGCCCTGCCTGCCTCATGCTGTAAGTGCTGTGTTCCTTGTTTCCCAACTGTCTGGAGAGGTTGTGTGACTCATGGATGGCACCTCACACCCATCACCTGAGGAAGCTGTGCCCGGAGGAGGCACTCCCTTGCTCACCCCAGGTTCTGGGGGGCTGACTCGTCCCCAGGAACAGACCAGCAAGGCTGGACACTCCCATCTGCCCCACTCAAGGGGTGACCACTCAGTGCAGAGAAAGGTTTTTAGGCTGTAGAGATTCTGCTGAGATTTCCCCTCTTGTGAAGTTTGCAGCCAGTGTGCTTTCAGAGAAGTGAAATATTGGCCAGGAGAGGACATCTCAGGCACAGGGGTCGCACCTGAGGGGGCCTTTGAGCCCAGTACACCTGCCCACCAGCATTTTGGTCACATATGTGCAGTGCCACATGCTGAAATGAGGTGTGACCATAATGTGATAAGATTTTTCTCATTTTTTCAACAACCATACCCCAAGGAATAAACCCAAATATATCTGTCCTTCCAAGTGAGCACCATAGGTGACAGAGTAAGTGCTCGATAAATATTCGTTGAATCAGTAAACAACAATGCCAGCCCCACTCCAGATATCTAGAGAACTGCTTTCAGAGCCTGAATCACAGCACATGAGAAAATATATACTGTTTTTGATCAAGGATATAGTCATCCACCCACTTCATCCACCGGCCTTAACTGGAAGTATGAGTCGGCTGTAAAAGACAACATATGTGTCCCCATGAAAAAAATGACAACATATGGGGAAGGCCATTTCCAAGACAGGTGCTACAGAGGCAGCATCCAGGATGAGATGCCCACGTAGCCCACTGTGGTGGCTTCTTGTGAAAACACCACATGGTTTGCTTGTGATGTGCTGGTGTGTTGCTAAGGAAAAGGCTCATTCCCTTGAACTCAGGGCCACACGACAGTTCTTCCTTCACAAGGAGGTGCTGGTGAAGAGGTTGCAAACTGGTCTCATAAAAAGCTGTTGTTGTTCAGCAACAGCCAGGCGGAAACAGGGGCTATAGTGTTGTCCAGTAAACCTACAGCAACAGCCTCTCTGACATGCAACACACACCAACACGTACACACATCAGGTACACTACGCGACACACACTGCTCTTACAATAAGGGGAGCAGAGACACAAACTGCTGCAGATTTCGCAAACCCTGTGTGCCCCCCAAGTACTGTGGGCTGAGGTGAGGCGAGGTGAGGACACGGTGGTACCTGGGCTAGTTCATACCTCAGTGGTGCTGATGGTGTTTCAACTGGAGGGTATTTCTGGTTGTCATGATACCCACTAGCACAACACCCACCGGCATGCTTGGCTAATGGAGGCCTCTCCCACAGTCATATCAAGTGCCAGCCGCCACAGAGGCAGGGAGCATTAAGACATAGTCTGCGGGGTTAGTGCTCCTTTTCTGCCGACCCCACAGGGAGGCAAGGAAACCACTTGTCCCCATCGCTCGTCTGGAAGCCCGTGGGCCCCATGCTGCCTGCAGGCTGTTGTGCCTCCATCATGTTCCATCATCTCCCGAGTGACACTGCCCATTCACGTAGTCGTCTGTCCCTTCCCGCCCCCTGCCCTGTATCGCTGGCTGATCTCTCATCATTCTGGTCTTTTCATTTGCTTGTCGCATCTCTTTAAATCCTCCAGCTCACTTCCTTTCTTTGAGGGTCCTTGTTCTATGCTGTTCTGTGCTTTCCATCACAGTGGTTCACTGTCTCGGCTTTCGGCGTTTGAGTGTCATCAGGGCCACACTGTGTGACTCAGTTTCCTCATGCCACAGCTTTTTACATTTCTGTGTGTCAGCAGATTCCAAGTCTGGGCGTCCTGGTTTCCTAACATGCAGACTAAGGACAAGTAGTTCAACATTCTTTAAAGACAAAAAAAGTACTTTGAGAATGAGGATTGGAGGTGACTTGCACATGGTTGAGTGTGTCCTTCATCACCCGTTCTCAGAACGTTAAGATCCCTGTAACACAAAACCACAAGTGCACGCTGATCTGACTTTTTTTTTTTTTTTTTTTTTTGATACAGAGTATCACTCTGTTGCCCAGGCTGGAGTGCTGTGGTGTTATCATAGCTCACTGCAACCTCAAACTCCTGGGCTCAGGCGGTCCTCCTGCCTCAGCCTCCCAAGTTGCTGGGACTATAGGTGTGCAGCAATACGCCCAGCTAATCTTTTCTATTTTTAGTTGCCCAGCTAATTTTTTTTTTCTATTTTTAGTAGAGATGGGGTCTCAGTCTTGCTCAGGCTGGTCTCAAACTCCTGAGCTCAAGCAGTCCTCCTGCCTCGGCCTCCCAGAGTGCTAGGATTACAGGCATGATCCACTGTGCCCGGCCTCTGATTCTACTTTTTAAAAATGCTGCTACAATAAAGTCATTAAAAACAACAGATCTAAATTAAAATTTCTGCCTGCAGCATTTTTTTTTTCCCATGTTGTAGGAGTTTGTTTAGCCTCCTGCCAGTCAGTTTGGAATAAACAGTAGCAGAGTTTGTTTTAAGATGAATCTCACTGCTAATACAACTGGATGAAAGCACAGGGACCAGTTCACTGGGTTCACTACAGCTAAAGAGATCACTCAAGAGAGCCAAATGGTGGGTCACCCTGGGTTGAAATATGATGAAGTTGCCTGTGGAGACCACTGTCTCTCTCCCCTGTCTTCTGTATGTCCCCGCCCAATCCTGAAGGAGCTCGGGAAACAGACCCATCTCACAGTACTGCTGTATTTTGATCATAATTTGATACCTTCCCATTCATGTCACTGATCTTTTGTGTTGAACACTTTACTGATCATTTTAAGTTATTCTCCACGAGCAGAATATTAATTAATACTCAGAAGTCGCCCATGGTCCATCCATTTCACTTGAGTCTGTTGACAATTGTGTTGGGGGGAACCATCCCCTCGTGAAACTGCAGGTCTGAGTAACGAACGCTGTCTTCCCTTTCTCGGCCCCGAAGGAACTGCCTTGTTCTGCACTCGCTCCATCCCTAGAGCCCTGCTTCTCCAGGCCCGAGAGACCAGCAAACCGCCGCCCTCCGTCACGTTGGGCCCTACATTCCCCCAATGCCTCACAGCTTCATTCACCCGGAGACCCGGCATCCTTGGAGGAGCATGGTGACGAGGAGCCACCAGAGGAGAAGCCATGCCGCGATGCAAGCTTGCATGGAGTATCACAGAGTAGCTCACTGTAACCGCGTAACCACACCATCATCACGAACCAAACTCTGCCCCAAAGGAGAGATCCAGTTTTCTTAAGGTCAAAGAATGTTTTTAAAAAACACACAGCTGCTGAATGTTCAACCTGTGAAACTGAGATGTTTCTAGAAAGAAACAGTAAATGTGCCTGTAATAACTTAATTTTTTTCATAGCTCAGAAAACTATTTTTGTCTCCATCTTTTTTACACACAGTATATTAAACAAAAAGGTAAATAAGGTATAAATAGATTTAAAAATAAAAGTTTTAAAAATGTACATTTTAAGAGATTCCGAACACCCTCGCTCTCAATACCTGACTGCCTCTCTGTTAAATTTGCACTGTTACATTTTGGGTTGGTTTATTTCCTTGTTGCATTAGAGTGTTTTAAGTTAATTTCATTTTGTCAGTGTTACTATTTTTTAAAAAAAATTTTAAATGCTTCAGACTGTCTGACTTGGTGAACTTTTTGTAGTGAAAAAGCCATGAAGCCAGTAGACAAGACAGATATTCTGTACACTGGAGAGGATACAGGACAACGTTTTTGAAAAGGTACAGAGTCCTCAGGTGGGCTTGGAAAAGTCGCTGCAGAATCCACTCATTATTCTACTTGACTTGCACGTCTTCGGGTGCATGTACCTACTGCAACCGTGTCCTCACCATCACCTAAATGTGACTCAGTCTGTTCCACTGTAATACGTTGTGAATTTCCTCGTACTGTACTTTTATTGTGGGTCTTCTTGCATTGATAATACAACAGCAACAATATTTTTAAATTATTGTTAAAAGATTAACTGGCAATGTACAGAGTTTACTCAAAATTTTGTTGTTTAAAGAAAAACACTACAAAAAGTCACGAGGATACCAAATTGAAACAAATGCTGGTGCCTCCGAGTCTGTGTGAGACCACAAGAAAGTAGAAATAAAGCCTTTCTGAGATGGCGGCATGTTCTCAAATCTCTCGTCGCACGCGCCCTCCGCCTTCTCCTGCGGGCTCAGACGGAAAGGTTTCCCCAGGTAGGGAGCGAGGCGGAGAGGAGAGCGCGTAAAAAGGCAGCAGCTGCTAACACAGCACACGGGGAACGCACTCCTGGGCACTCCTGGGAACGTGCCCGTGTTGTGGTTTCCCGTACTCTGTAAGAGGGTCCTGGGATAGAGAGACGCCTTATTCTATTCAAAAGCCAAAACGGGGGTGGGCAGAGTGTGAGGACAAGTCAGAGTGTACCTGTCCTCTGCCCGTTCTGTTCACA
The DNA here is from genome assembly GCA_963575035.1 of Avahi laniger. NCBI lineage: Eukaryota > Metazoa > Chordata > Mammalia > Primates > Indriidae > Avahi > Avahi laniger. Next base: position 31,040 of record CAUYSK010062046.1, on the reverse strand, counting down.
AGGAAGACGGAGTGGCCAGTGTCTGCAGAAGAGGCGGTTCCATCTCTGACACCGAGACGTGGCCCAGCCCGTGGGCATCTGGTGGAGCAGGAGTCTACAGGGAAGGTGTGCCGCTGGAGAGAACGATTTTAGGCCGAAGCTTCTGGCTTTCGTGTTTCATTAACCCAACAATTTTCTTCTTACTCTAGCAGTACCACAGTTCCATCTTTAAACTTAAATATTTTCAAAAAATAAAAACCAGCAAGCGTTAGCGAGGATGTGGAGAAACTGGAACGCTTGCGCACTGCTGGCGGGAAGGCAGAACAGTGCAGCCACTGTGGAAGACAGTATGGCTTCCTCAAAGAGTAAAGAGAATTACCACATGACCCAAGGATTCCACTTCTCGATATATACCCCCAAGAACTGAAAGCAGGGACTCAAACGTACGTGTGCACCCATGTTCATAGCAGCATGACTCACAATAGCCAAAAGGTGGGAACAACCCAAATGTCCATCAACAGATGATCAATAAAATGTGGTCTGTGCAAACCATGGATAAATATTCAGCCTTAAAAAGAGGGAAATTCTTTTTTTTTTTTTGAGTTTTAAAATGAGTTTATTAAAGAATGTTCTTAGGAAGGCAACAACTTTTGATTTGTCATTTTAAAAAAGTTACGTTTTTTTTCATGCTGTATAATAAAGGTAAGCGGCTACAGAGTTATACACTTCTTTTCATATAACACAGTGTAGTCATTTCTGCAATGCTAGAATAAATTTTTAAAAAGTCTCTTCTATACTTCTCTTCAAAAAGTGATGAATAACAAAAGATGGCATAAAAAAGCCATGTTTTCTATTCATTCTGTATTATCAGAGCCAGTATTTTTACCATCACAGGCTACAATTTTCACCTTGTCCACTCTAATAAGCTCTGTCACCTCTCTGAATTCAACACCATTCAATGCAAGTCTGCACGTGACGGCAGAATCTGTATGTATTTAGAGAGCCCCTGAAATAGACTCTGTTCCTGATCTTCTGAGCCAGTGCTGAATTTATAGCCTTAGCAAACTGAAGTAGAACTGTGGGGTAAGCTGGGGGTGATCTGTTGAGACTATGAGCTCATCTTGGCTCTCCTGAAGACTGTTTCCCAAAGTGCTGTTTCTGTATGACTGATAGGCCACGGCTTTAGGAGGAAGAAATTCATTCAGGCTTGCACTGATGTCCTGTGGGAAAGGTGCCTCTCGCAGCGGAGCAGACAGAAGCGGCCAGGAGCCCAGCAGGACGTTCCTACTCCCCAACCACCTCTTCACCCGCCGCAGAAACCGCAGAGCTGGGTCAACAACCAAAAAAGAGGGAAATTCTGACACATGCTACAACATGGATGAACCTTGAGAACATTGTGTTAAGTAAATAAGGCAGTCACGAAATGACAGTTATTGTACGATTCCATTTACATGAGATTCCCTAGAGCAGTCAAATTCAGAGACAAAGTGGAACAGTGGTTACCAGCGGTCGCGGGGAAGAAGGAATGGGGAACTGGTGTGTGATGGGTGCAGAGTTTTGGTTTGGGATGATGAAAAAGTCCTGGAAATGGGTGGTGGTGATGGCTCCACATGTGACGTATTTGATGCCACTGAGTTGTATACTTAAAAATGGTTGAAATATTTAGTGCTATGCATATTTTGCCACAAGAAAAACTTTTTAATGCCAAATATAAATATTTCACTTAACCACCCTAGACGTAGCTGCAAACAAACTATCAGCAAGTCAATAAATACTTTGTGCCTATTCCGTGCCCATGCCGTGGCACATGCTGGGAGGCACAGTGGCATTCTTTCATTTGGAAGCAACCAGCCGAACAAGGCAAGTTGTGGCTCACAAAACTGAGACCCTCAAACCATGCCATCAAGATTCTTCTGTGTGTGGCTTTATTCTCAGACAAGCATCCCAATAGTTGGCAGCGAGGGTCCCCGGCAGCTCCCACGAGTCTGGCAACGCCTAAAGAAAAACGGCCTCTTGCCATGAGCTCCAGCAAAAGCCCAGGCTGATGATTCTCATTGGTCAAGATTAAGTCACATGCCTGCCCCTAAGCCAGTCACAGTGACAGGTTGGCCCAGCAAAGGAAAATGGGGCTGTGGTTAGAAAAGAGAGGAGAAGGTGTCTGGAAGGCAGTGGAAGCTGTATACCACTGTGGGACACCCAACCGCAGGAGCAGCTCTGGCCATCACAGACCTTGCCATCTGGTTGGGAGAGAGAAAATACCCAGGCATGAAAACAATTAAGGGCAAAAATGGTGTGGTAGAAATTCTAAGCACAGTATGGCTCGAGCTGGCTCCATGGGCTGAGCAGCATTTCAGCGTGAAGGAGGAAAGTGGGTGGGAGGAGAGGAGGAGCAGAGGTGTGGGGAGACGGTGATAGCACAGGTCCACCCCGGCAGTGATGCAGGAACCAGGCAGAACCATCAGTGAGCAAAGCCACATCAAGCAGTGGCCAGCGCCTTGAAAGCCGGTTTGGAACTTCTCCCATCATCCCATTTGCTACTAACTGGGCATATGTATTCTTGAGTCTGGACTGTGGAAGCACTCCAACTTTTAAAGGCAAGGCGAGAGAGCAGGATGAAGTCATCCTAGACGCTGCTGTCCACATGAATGCCAAGAGCTACACAGCTCCCGCTCAGCTGCAGAAGGAGAGCAGGTGCCCGGAGGGGACGGCTCCACAAGCCACCATGAATGTGCCAGTTGCTCTCATGTCCTAAAGAAAGAAGCAGTAGATTCCTCCTACAGAGCCACCAGCCTCATTCGCCGGGCACGCCCTGCCCCGGTAATGGCCAACACCAGCAGCCAGCAGACCTGACGTCCAACTGCAGCCAAATACGGTGGCCACATTTCACCCCTTTCCTCTCCTTACCAGGAGGTGACATGTTAAGGTTTTCAATATTGTGCGTCTACTTTTTAACATCTGTGTACATCATAATTCTAATTCTTATTTAACACATTTGTTTTACCATCTTTTTCTGGAGAATGAATGTGAGGTTCCAAAATTCCTAACTTTTTGAAATTTACTTTTTATTATAAATGTTTAAGGTGCACGTGATGTTTTGATATGCATATATGTAGTGAAATGGTTACAACAGTCAAGCCAATGAACATATCCATCATCTCACATAGTAACCTCCTCATAGTTTGTAGTAAAAGCACCTAAAATCTACTCTTTTAGCAAAAATCCCAAATATAATACAGTATTACTAACTATAGCCCTTATGTTGTATATTAGATATCTGGATTTTATTAAGCTTGACAGAATTATGCATATTTATTCATTCAAAATGCAACTGAAGTACAACTACCATTTTCTGTTTTCTAATTCATTGATTTTTAAAATTGTGGTAAAATACATACAACACAAAATTTAAGTTTTAACCATTTTAACACGTATAATTCAATGGCATGTGGTACATTCACAATGTTGTGCAACCACTACCACTATCTACCTCCAGAACATGGTCATCCCCTTAGAGGAAGCTCCATATGCATTAAGTAGTCACCCCCCTGCCCTGCACCCACTCACCTTTCTGCCTTCATGGATCTGCCTATTCAGGATATTTCATAAGTGGAGTCATAGACTATGTGGCCTTTTGCGTCTGGCTTCCTTTACTTAACATTCTTGAAGTTCACCCATGTTGTAGCAATGTAGTAATTCCTTTCTTTTTATGGCTGAATAAGATGCCACTGTGTAGATAATACTACGTTCTGTTTACGCATTCATCAGTCGACGGTATGTGTCTATTCTTAAAACAAAAGAAAACCTTTCGTTACTTTATCCAGACTTGAGCATTCTCCCCTAGGGAGGCAATTCACAAACCACCAGTAGATATTTCATACTTGCCATGCTTTTCTTTGATTGCATTTCATCCTTTCAGCATCATTCTTTGAGTGCAGCGTGCATCAGCATCCCGTACAGCAAGAAATCAGGCTCTGAATCATAAAGAAGCGGCCATATAAATGAATTTGATGACACTGAGTCTTCAACACACTCTGGGTCACAAGAATCAGTGTGTGGCACTGAGAGTGAAAAATGCAGATTTGAATCCTGATTCAGAACCTTAAAGTAAGGCCATCTCTTTAATATTCATTTGAAAAATAGCAACAATAATACTTCCCAGGGTTATCGTAAGAATTAAGGTTTGTTGTGTACCTACTATGTGCAAGATACCATGCTAAGAATTACAAACACCGGAGATGAACGAAAAAGACAAACTCCCTGATTTGTGGGGCTCAGTGCTGGGAAGCACACAGCAGTCAGGCTAAGTGGGATAGAGAGCAACCAGGAGGTTTCCCTGGAGAGACACATTCCCTCTGAGGGCTGAACAAGACACGCTGTCCCTGAGGCAGAAGGCGAGCTGGCGCAAAGCTGGGGTGGGAGGTGGCAGGAAGGTAACAGGAGTGTTCCAGGAAGTGGACGAAGGCCATTGTGACCAGAGCAAGCTGGGCAAGGCCTCCAGAGGGGGAAGGAGGGGAGGTCAGGGGGCTTAAAAGAGGCCTAATGGTTCAGAGTAAGGGGTTTGGATTTTATTCTAAGTGGAGGGTGGGGGGCAGATAGCAAGGGAGTTACGTAATGTGATTTGTGTTTTTAGAAGACTCCTGTGTTAAGGATTAGAAGGGGGCAAGACAGGAAGGTTTCCAGATCAAAGACTGTCGTGCAGACCTAGGGAAGCACTGGTGGCATTTTGAACAGGCTTTCTGCTGTCGTCACCAGCCTCACCACCAGCAGGCCGGCCACGTGCTGCTCATAAGAACTATGCTTCAGGACTCTTGGGTCTTGCTGCCAAGCTCTAGAATCTACCCCAGTTGTTCAGCAAGAAACTGACAGAAACCCTCCTTTATTCTTCTGCGGCCTCTTAGGCCAGGCCAGCCTTCCCCCCCGATGGCTTTGGGCCAGGGAGAACCGGCTCCCTTCTAAACCCCATTCCCTTCAGGGCACAAGATTAACAGCAAGGTTCTCAGGTTTTTGCTTTGTTTGTTTAAGGTTCAATCCTTTGCCAGAAGAAGTTGGCACTTCTAAGCTATTATCAGTCATTGGTAATTTAGCAAAAGTGAGTTCCTGCTCTGTAAATTTTTTTATCAGGGGACAACTGAGGTCTCTGGGTGTGGGGCTGGCGGGGCAGGGCTGGGCAGGCCCAGTTCTGATGCTGCACTACCTAATCTGAGAGCATGAAACAGGAACACAAACAGTGCTCACTGCTTATTTTTCCTACGCCCAGTTCTGTCTATTAGCTTCAAAGAACCCACCCCATTTCAAAGATAGAAGCTTCTATAACTTCCCAGTGAGCTAATAAACTTCAGCAGGGCTCCAGGAATCCAAATAAAAGCTCATAATTCCCATGGTAATCCTGGAATGACTTCATCACTCATTGGTGGCCCCAGGTCTGCAGGCCAACCCTGGCCCACACTGGTTCCCTGTAAATACCATTTTAAATTGATTAAAATAAAAACAAAGCTCTAAGGAGACAATGATGAAATAAGTGCACCTAAAAGTAGGTGTTGGAATTATAAATTCTAAATTCCAAATTTCTAGAGAGTGATTAAGCAGTAAGCAATTATCTATAAAACTGTTTATGTTTCGTGAATCATTTCATTTAGGGAAATTCACCCAAAATAACCCCAATGAAATCTAGGTAATTTGTGACTGCACAGATGATACAGTGAAATTTGAAAACAGGCTAATCAAGTTACGGTCCGTCAACAGGTTTGACTATTGTGCTCCTTCACCTAATAAACATTCCCAGCGCCTGGACACTGAGCTAGACCCGTGGGAATGCAAAGCTAAACTCCCCTGCTCCCCAGAGGCTCCTGACCAAGTCAGGGGAGTCCAGCTCCCCTCGTGCTTTCCCGCTGAGAGACCACGGGGACAGCACCTACGCCCTCGGGGCCTGAGTTTCTCTTATGCAACATAGTAATAATAATAGTAATCACGTAATAGGTTATGAGGAGTCAACAAAATAATACTGGTTAAGCACTAAGAATAGTGCCCACTATGATCTGAGTTTGTTAAATAAAATGATTATATAAATGGCAAATTATAACACAATGTAAGTGCTACCATATGTGTAAGTGACATGCAGTGGACATCCTATGGGACACTAGTTTATTGCTTCCTGTGCATACCATCTTTATGGCAGTTTATAGGAACACTCACTTTTCATCTTGTTCCTATAAAAAACTCTCTCTCCACCCCATCAATTCATGCTAACTTCCTCCAGTGTATCCTAATGACACTGGTAGCCACATTTACACTGTTTTATTGTGGGTTTGTACCTGTTTATTTGTGAATTAGACTTTAGACAGGTGCCAGAGTTCCCAGGGTAGTGCTAATAAAAAACATATATATGAATTTTATTGTGTTGGTCATTAGAGCTGTTCATGAATATTCTATTTACTCCCTCTGAGCACATAGTAAAATCACACTTCTCTGCCTCCCTTTGAAGTCGAGTGCAGCTCTTTGGCCAATAAAATGTGAACAATAGCCAGGTATGTCACTTCCTGCAGGAAGTTTTAAGAGCCAATGCCCACTTACCATGTTCCTTTTCCGCCTCAGCCACCGTGGAAGCCTCACATCAGTGGGGCCCTGAGTGACTGGGAGGCACAGATGCACGTTGGATATTTGGCATGAGTGAACAATGAGCCCTTGCGTTAAGCCACTGAGATCTGGGAATTGTTCGTTAATGCAGCTTCACTTGGCCAATTCTGGCTGGAATAACTGTCTACAAAATGGAAATGCACATATGTAAATATCAAGGAAAGGAATCAAAACAGAAGATAGAATTTTCACAGCATATAAGAATGCCACTTCATGTTAACAGAGAGGTAATAGAATTTAAATCCATGCAAACAGTTCTTTTTTTCCTTACTCAGTTCTTCGACTTCATAATAAAACTTCCATTTCCTTTAGCTAAGAGGGTAGCTGAAAGGAGAAATAGTGAACTAAGTGGCTACATGTGTGAAGCACCGGTGACCGGGCTAAATATCCCACGGATGCTGTTCCTACCCTGGTTCCCTCCTCCTCAGGACACTTGTTGGGAGGATTGAGGTCCTCCCTTGAGCCAGTGAACTGAGACGAAAGTGAACAGTAATTTTCCTAGGGAATTACAAATGCAAGTTGGAAGGGACCTTAAGAATAACCTCAGCAAGGCTTCATTTTATACACAGTTTCAATAACAGCACCCACTGTCTGAGCGCTTGGTAGTGCGAGGTGCTTTCCCACAGCGTAGCATAGCATCTTACCTGGCTGCATCTTAGACTCAGCCAGAGTGACTTAGGGCCCTGCCTCAGACCAAATAGATCAGAATCTCTTGGGTTTGGCCACTGGTCTATTTTAAATGCTTCCCCTGGTGACTCTAATGAGCACCAGGATTGAGAACCACCAGTAGAGCAGAATTTTTTAAGCTAGCAGTTCCCAAACTGTGTTGCACACTGCAATCACCTGGGGAACTTAAGAAACCTTGATGCCTGGCTCCCTGATGTCATTGGTCTGGGGTGAGACCTGAGCATCAGAATGTTTTAAAGTTCCCAGGGGTTTCTGTTTTGCAGCAGTGTTTGGGAGCCATGGTGGTAAGCAGATTTAAGAGCTGGAGGTCTGGTCAGACAGACACGGGTACAAATCCTGCCCATCACAATGTGTGATCTTGGGTATGTTCCTTGCCCTCTCTGGGGTTCAGTTTTCTCATTATGTCAAGTAGGGGAATGACAGCACCTGCTTCCCAGGGCAGCTATGAGGGCCAAATGAGGCCATGAGTCAGCGCAGAGCCTGTCACAGGAGAACTGCTCGACAAGCCCAAGTTACCGTTGGCTCACTGAATTCTCCCGATCATCCTGCCAGTCAAGGCAGCTGTCCTAATTTTACAGCTATAGGAACTGAGGATCAGAAAGGGTGTTGGCCATCTCAAGAGTACACAGCCATAACTAGCAAAGCGGGCTTCACACCAAGGCTGTCCAGACCAGGCACTTGCAGCTGTCCCAAACCCACTCCGTTAACCGCCCCCCTGGGTGAACGTATCAAGCCAGGCCCCACACTGTTGACTTGGCCCCACATTTAGGCTGCCATGGTGGACCCTGGCCCACCTCAGCATACCTGCTTCTGTCCTGGAGCTCACTAGACTAAATCATGCCTTGAATTCCACTGACTTCATTTCATCTCTTTTCAAAGTTGTAGAATAGCCTCAAATGACCTATTTGACCAGAATCCTTTTCTCAAAGTGTTCTAGAAAAGCAATAGCTACTGACAACTGTTCCTTTTATTAATGTGGTATCATTTCTAAAGGGATCATGGCCTGTTAAATCCTCACGTAACTCCTGACACAGAGGGTGAACTTAAGAACTGGTGACATATTATTTATATTTGCTGAATGGATTATGGAGAAGAAAGTAATTTGCCTAAGGCACTTCTACACCTTAAATTGTAATATTTTGACCCAATATGTGAAAAAAAGAATAAAACCATAGGACTAGGGAGGCCACACAGATAGGACCATAGGTTTATTTTGTTTACTTAAAAAACGTGTTCATCACTAGGGACAGATCATCAGTGCACGGCCCCAGGTGCCCCCAGCCCCACCCTGGGTGATGACGAAACCTTGACACTGGCCACAGGAGCAGCACCGGGGCTGGCTGGAGTGGGCTGGGGATGGGGAGATGGGATTTGGCCCACCTCTCTCATCTCTATCATCCTCTCATTCCTACATTTGGATACGAACAATTGACTTTTCACTGCTTTGTAAAAGTGACACGATCATTTCTAGAAGTTTCCTAGTCACCATTCAATTAGAATGAAGCCCCTAGGCTGCTCCTATGTAGGAATTTTGGATCAGCCACAACCGTGCTAAGGCAGAATTTCCCCTGCAGAAGTGATGGGCTGCAGGGTTGCAGGACCTCCCACCTGTGCCGGCAATTTCCAAGTCCCCAAGAATGCAGAAGGAATTTCTGCTTGTGAAAAGCAACCATTCTCTTAGCTACAGAAGGGACTTCGCCTTGTTGGCTCCACTGGAAACTTGAACAAGGTCATTCTCAGACCATGATGGTTAAAGCAAAAGCTCAAAATAACAAGGCAGGAGCATCTTCCCCATGAGAACTCTGTGACCCTAAAAGTCAAGTCCAAATTGAATTGACTCCTCAGAGCCACTAAAGATCTTGTCTAAATTTACTCTGACCCACTTAGGGGAGGAGCCAGAACCAAGCCAATTTTTAAAAAATGAAATTTGGGACACCACACTCAAGGCACAGATGCCCCATAAAGCAGCCTCGAAACTGGTAGTTTCCAGGTTAAATCCAATTATTAGCTCATCGTCTGGGAGATCAGACAGGCAGCAGAGCACATCCGTGGCGGTCAAGGCAAGGGCTGCTGATGGCACCTTAGTGCAGCATCAGCACCAGGGGGCTGTGAGCAGGGTGGTGACAGGAACAGCAGCCCAGTGAGGCACAAGAAGCCACCTTGTTGCCAAGAGACACCATGCAGATGTCACTCTTAGGGGCGTCAGTAGCCACAACTGGTTAGCACATTACTCCGGCATTTCAACAAAGCATAAAATGGGTTTTAAATCGTTGCTCCAGGAGGGAGAGAAAATGCAGTGGATGGGGCCTGTGTGTCAGAGGGCAGAACCCCCCTCCGCCTCTGCATTTTAAATGACACAATCTCCTTTCCCCTGGCAGAAGCGCATCTTGTGTGTGTCTGGGCAGGTGGTGCAGCCCAGCAGGCGGCTGTGCACTCGCCAGGGAAGACTGGTTTCTGTTTCCAGCTTCCACCAGCCTAACTGCCCTGCCATGTGCACTGTGAGGAACGCTAAGATGACTTACCAGCTTTGTTGGAACTATGAACTAAAGAATTATGGCTTCACAGGCACAAGGGATTGTGAGTCCCATGGAAGCAGAGAGGTTTCTTCCTTGTAACCCTATAGTGTTGTGGTCTCCAAATCCCAGGCTGCAGACCGGTACGGGTCCATGGCCTGTCAGGAACTGGGGCACACAGCAGGCAGTGAGTGGTGGGCGAGCCAGTGACGCTTCATCTGTATTTGCAGCCGCTCCCCATCACTCGCATCACCACATAAGCTCCGCCTCCTATCAGATCAGCGGTGGCATTAGAATCTCATAGGACCTCAAACCCTACTGTAAACTGCGCATACGAGGGATCTAGGTTGTGGCTCATTATGACAATCTAATGCCTGATGAACTGAAGTGGAGCTGAGGCGGTGATACTAGCACCAGGGAGCAGCTGCAAATACAGATTATCATTGGCAGAGAGGTTTGAGTGCACAATAAATGTAGAGCACTTGAATTATCCCAAAACCATCCCCACCTCCCCATCCCAGTCTGTGGAAAAATTGTCTTCCGTGAAACCAGTTCCTGGTGCCAAAAAGGCTGGGGACCGCTGCCATAGCGCTCTGCACAAATTTAGTAGGCCCTCAATTAATGCTTGTTGGATCTAATACTTTCATTTCTAATTTTGGTGGGGGTGGGGGCGTACATTAAAATGTAAGGAATATGTAAAAAAGAAGGAAATCCTATCACTGAGACAGCATGGATGAACCTGGTGGACATTATGTTAAGTGAAATAAGCCAGACATAGAAAGACAAATACCACTTGATCTCACTGTATGCGGAATCTAAAAAAGTTGAACTCATAGAAGCAGAGAGTAGAATGGCAGTTCCCAAGGACTAGGGTGGGAGCAGAGGGGTCCCTGGGGAGACGTTGGTCAAATGATAATTTCAGTTAGACAGGAGGGATGAGTTCAGGAGATCTATCGTACAACATGGTGATTATAGTTAATAACAATGTGTTGTATAATTGAAAATTGCTAGGAGAATAGATTTTAAATGTTCTCACCCCCCCACACACACGATAAGTATGTCAGATAATGGATATGTTAATTAGATTGATTTAGTCATTCCACAATGTATGCATAGATCAAAACATGTTGTACAACATAAATATATATAATTTTTATTTGTCAGTTTAAAAAATAAAAAGTAAATAAAATGTAAGGAATATAGCCTAAGTCATGCAACCTGAAAGACTTGTTGCCTAGCATAAACACACACATAATAAGCACATTGCAATGCTCATATCTACAGTTTGTATACTAATTGATGGTTTCAAAAAGTGCTTTTACACGCATCATTCCTTTACTATATTTAGGACTTAGGGACTTGAATGAAGTGTCTTCTCCCGTTAGTCACTTTCTCCACCCTGTCTACAACTCTCCCTCACTCAGGTCTTCTGGTCACTTGGGTACCGACCCTCCAGGCCACTAACTGCCCTTCCTGGGAGATTCCCCTTAAGGGGCTCCTAAGAGACACTGAAGCAGGTTCTGAGCTGTTTCAGACTGAGGGAAAAAGGGCTAACAGGCAGAGGAAGGTGTCAGAAACACACCTCTCCCCTCTGGCTCCAGTGAGCTGCCTCCACTGAGTCCCAGGATTACTGGCTGGGCCGGATGTAAAAGAAAATCAAATTTCAGGACCCTCCTCTATTGTCCTGTTCCTAACTCAGACCAGATGGTACAAAAGACCTCATGACTGTTACATCTTCAGTGTAGAATGTTACATATACCTTTGCAGAAAGAAAAAGACTACCTTGATAATCAGATCATTCTATCTATGCATTAAACTTTACGCAGAAAGATGCTGAAATTCTGTTGAGCTTCCCTAAACTTTGTCTATATAAACAATCCCAAACTTCTGGACTTTGGAACACTGACTTCCATTCTTTGCAATCTGTGCTTCCCGGGTGGTCATCCTTAAATTTGCCACTTGAATAAACTCTAGATTCTGACCCTTTTGATTATTTTAGGTTGACACTAATATGTCCAAGTATTTTAATTAATAATAAACATAACAATCATTCATTGAGCACCTGATCACATGCCAGGTGTTATTTACTACAACAGTCCTAGGCATCTCGTCGATGAGGAAATGGTGCTCAGGGGAGGAGGGGTCATTTCTGGGCAGTAAGAGAGGAACCGGTGGTTCAGATTCTGGATCATGAGACCCAAAGCCCATGGTCACGGCCAGCAGCCAACACACACTCCTTCTACTTGGCTCAGCCTCTCTGCCTTAACTCCATGCAGAAATTACCCAGTAGCCGTTCTGAGTAGCTTCAAAAACACACCATTACTACTACTGTTTCCTACCCAGGCCTCAACTGGGTGGCCATCTGTGAAAGGCAGTGGTGAGGTTTTGTGTCCATTTGTGCAGTCATCCAGCAAACACATCATGAATACCCACCCCTACTGGCCACTCTCCTACACTGTGGGCACAGAGTCAAATGAAACCTGGTTCCTGTCCTCAAGAGAAGGAGACACATACATAGGCAGATACATTCAGTTAGTTAAGACAGGGATAAACCTGAGAGCCATGGGGCTCAGGCAAAGGTGTGGCCACTCTACTGGTGGCTAAGCAATGATATCGCAGAGGAGATGAGACATGCAAACCCTGTCATCATCTTTAAGTAAGACTGATTAAGCCCCACAGGTGGTAGGTCAGGGCTTTATACCCAGAGATCTTATAAATAGACACCTCTCTTAGTCCTGGAGAAACAAATCCTATCCTAGTCTTCACACAGTGGCCCTTTTCATTCCATCAGTTGACACGTATTTGAGCTCCACCCTGTGTCTGGTGCTCTGCCAGGCCTGCACATACTGCAGGAACCAGAAGAGACCAGGTTCTTGCTCTCATGGAGCTGACAGCTTTGTCACCAGACTTGTCACGCACCGGAAAACTGCCCAGACATTTGCTTTGTCTCTTATTGGGATTTTTTGTGGTGCAATTTGAAATGCTGGTACAGTCACAGTTGCCAACAAAGCTGGTTTAAGTCAGAGCCCTTGCATCAGATGCTGTGGGCAGTGTGAGGACAGAGACACGGCCAGAGTCTGCTTGGGGCATTAATGTGCTGACATCTGCCAAGTAGTGAGTGCTTCAGAGAAATGATATTTTGTTAAAAATAGGTGACCATGTGAATAAGCTCATTTCTCAAAATCTTATAATATATACATATTTCATTTTCATTGCCGTCCTCATCACTGCCCTCCAATATCCACACTTCTATTAACTGTGCAGGTTAAGCCATCTTGAAGAGTTGACAATGAATGGAAAACGAACAGTGCTTAGACTGGGGTGCGCTTAAAATCCCAATAGTGTTTTAAGCTACTGTTGGACTCTGATAACTCTAGGTGCCTCTCCTGACAGCCAAGCCAGATAATAAAAATATGTTCAATGCTTCTGCCTCAATTCCTAGTTTAATTCTCATTATCATTATTATTACTATTCATTTCTTCCTGTTTGTCCAATCATCTGTCTGTCCACCCCTGACCCCCATATCCATCCATCTGTCTATCCTCCATTCATTTCACTCTATTCTTCATATTGGGGACTGGTTATTAAGAGATCACCAATGTGTTCTCCCAGCTCAGAATAAGAGGTGATCTTGCAGAGAAAGAAAGGAGAAGGTTGTAGTGAGGACGCTTGTATGAGTAATAAAAGAACGGTGATGTGGCTTATATAAGACGGTATTTTCTGGAAAGCCCTATCTGATAATAGATCCATGGTTCCCACAAGGGAAGAGTGGCTTGGTAAGCCTCCACTTGGGTATTAGCAGTTATCCCCCACGTAAGATGTTCCCCAGGGATCACGCCACCCCCAAAGCCATACTTCCTTCCTGAGTGAGCCAGCCCCATCTCTGAAGGAGTCACAGCTCTGGACCAGGTGGCTACCCTACACTAAGCAGCTGGAGGAACCTTCCTCCTGTCTCTAAGCAGCTCTTATTCTTGGGCTGTACACCAAGATCTCCAGAACAAGGAGTGGTGCTATTTGTACCACTTGCTATTTCTCACATGCATGAAGTGCAAGAGAGTGAGCCATGAGTCCAGCCCACACAGGCCTATTGTGCCATCCGATTCATCATGATAGAATTCTACGTGGAACCCACATCTCACAACATTCCTACCTTCCTTCCCACTTCCGAGCACATGCTGCTGCTAAACTACTCCCGGAAGCTTATGTCTCACCGTGCACCCACCTCGTGCGTGCGTGACCTCCCTTTTCAATCAGTCCGGTGTACTCTGTTATTATGTGACTGTGTCTTCAGCTTGAAGTCTAGTTACAGATCCGCACCGTGGCCAGTGTTCTTTCACTCAGTCATCAACAAAGACTTATTAACTATCCACCATGTCTCAGTCTTGGTTCCAGGGATACAGACATGAGTGAGTAGGCACTGTCTCAAGGGACTGCTCAGAGTCCAGTGGGAGAACAGGCATAAATCCACTCACTGTAGCACAGGGTACCATGGGTGCATGGAGAGTGTGGGCCTAATTCTACCTTGGGGGCAGCAAATGCAAACAAAAGGGAACCCCATGAAGACATCATATTCTAAGAGATGTTAACTAGTGTAGTCTCCTTTGGGGATGAGACTCTTGACTCAGATAGAGCCCACTCTTCTCATTCATTTTTTATATATGAAAGATATCTAGCTAGGTTATTTAATTCAGAACTTTATGAGGGTGGCAAAATGACTGAAGAAGTATTATAATACAGCATCCATATTAGAGTCAATGAGCGAATCACAAACTCTGGCTGGATCACAGCCTCCTGCTCATGAGGAGGTGGTGACGCCTTCTAACCAGCACAGCCGGGGACAGCAGGAAGGCCCACCTCATTCTCGGCAGTGCTGCCCTGTCTGGGCTGCCAGGGCTGATTCATCAGAGCCTTCGGCTCACACAACTACTAAAAGAACCGTCTTCACCCACTGGCCTCTTTGAATGGGCATGAGGCCCTTCAGTGAGCTCCACAGCACGTCTAGAGAGCTGCAGGCAGCCCCCATCTCTCAAACCCAAGTGCTCTGCTTGGTGTCACTGCTCCTTCTGCAGAGTCCATGGTCTCAGTAAAATTGGTGTCTTCCGGGCTGTAGCTGTAGTGGTGAGAAAAGGAAATTTGATATGTTTGAAGTTTGATATGCCAAGAGCTCCCCTATTGCACAGACACACAGACAGAAAAAATTTCTGTGTACTCTGCGGGATAATAGGTCACCATGTAACTCTGAATCACTTTATGATGCATATTGCATGGGCTACAGAGACTAGAAAGAAGTACGCATAAAGAAGGAAATACCACAAGAGAATCTGGAAGAAACAGGACTGAGATCTCAATGAGACTGAAATGCAAACAAAATGAGAAAAAGAGTTTGAGAGGAGGTTGTGGCTATAAACATTAGGATTGAGAATAGCTATACAAGACAGAAAATTAAAAAGAACAGTGCCTTAAACAAGATTAAGGCTTATTTCTCTCTCATAGAAACACAGGCAACACAGGGCTGTAATGGAATGCCATGATCATAAAGGAACCCAGGTTCCTTCAATATTATAGCTCTATCACCCTCAATATGATAGCTTCTCACGGTCCAAAATAGCTGCTCAAGCCCCAGTCATCACATCCTTATTCCACCTAATGAGAAGGAGGAAGGAATAAAGAATAAATTGCTCTCCTTCCTATGGAAACAGTTCTCAAAGTTGCATATACCACTTTTGCTTGCATCCCACTGAGCTAGAACTTAGTGGCATCACCACACACACTTGATAGGGAGGTTGGAAAATATAGGCTTTCTTCTGAACAATTTTGTCACCTTCCATGGCTACTGATGGCTTTCTAGCAGTCTCTGAAAATGGCCTGAGTAAAACACTGACGTTTAATATCTCAGAAATGGAGCACTTCCAAGTGATAACACAATGAAGAATATGACCCCTGGAATAGGTGGTTGAAAGGTGGTCAAAGTGAAGCTCATTGACATATTGAAGCCAAGGGACAGTGAGGCTTATTTACCAGATGAATCACTGACAACACAGAAGATGAAGCCACACAGGTTAGCTGAGGAGTTAGGGTGGAGAGGAAGATTCAGAGGCCACTGATGAAATCGCATCTACGTGGTAGACCTTGCAGCCACATCACAACTGACTTAACTTTATTCTAGAATTATTTCACCGTAAGGAACCAGGAACCTCCTCTGCTCTCACCCTTTTGATTTCCCACAGCACTAGAGGCAGTGAACACACTTACTAAATACACAGTCAGCGGATGAGTCAAACACTCCCTACATCCCAGAAGATAACCAAACATGTTCTCGTCCCCAAAAGCTCCTGCTGACTCAGCATTAGGAAAATAACAAGTATTCTTTCTGCTGTCCTACAGCATTTTGGTAAATTGCCCAGCTTTATGGACAGCCCATTTGAAATGTACTACCTGTTCTTTGAAGATTGAAAATAGTCCAGGGAAAATACATATATAAAACAAGAAAAAATAAGGAAGTTTATGTGTGCTGTGCTACCACAGGAGACTGAGAATAAGCCCAAGAGTTAGAGTGCAGCATCTGTTTCCAAAATAGCCAAAGGGAAGGGAATTTTCTTCCGAAATTCACTATTGAATACTAGAAAGAATCACTGATTTGGGGAGAGAGGGACAGGGCAACTTCTTTCTCCTTCCGGCGAAGATAAAATGCAAGCCTATTGGTTCTGTATGAACCCTGCGCTTAAAAGGCAACCATAAGAGGGACTGAGGGTCCTGCATCTTGGGGGCACATTAACCAGGGGCTCATTCTGACTGACATCTCTTTTCCTGCCTCCAGACGCTGGTTCAGGCAGCTTTCCCTGCTTGGTGTTAGGGTGAAGAATCAAGCTGCTGAAGTCTGGCTGGCCAAGGCAGAGCCAGAGGCCTGGAAGGGCCTCATGTGAATCTCAACACAGACCATAAAGCAAGTGAGGTCCAGGCTTCACGAGCCTTTCGATGTCCATGCGGTGCTGCAGATAAGCCCCTCAGCAATCTTCTCCCTTGAAACCCTTGATTAGGAAGCCCCTGCCAACCCCCTTTTTGGTGAGAATTATAAATGTATATATCAAGCTAACAGCCATAGCAGGCCAGAAAAAATTCTTACGTTATCTTAAGCTTACATTCCAAAACAAAATTTACTTTTCTTTTCAACAACAAAATATAGATAATAAAAAAGAATAATATAACACAACCCATGTAACTATTCATTCAAAATGAATAGTTAAGATTTGCTAACACTTATGTTACATAAATCACAACTGATTCTCATTACTTGTGGTATTTATGTTCTATGGAGTTGCTGCAAACACTGAATTAGCAAATACCAAACCATTGCTCCTAGGGGAAATGCAGGGTTAGCTTCCTGGGAGCCTCTGGTGTATATATCCATAAACAATGTGGTACAGTTCCGTAGGGTTTATAAATGTTTTACACAAACAATATCATACTGTTCCAATGTTCTGTACCTTGTTTCATCCACTTAATTGTATGTTTTCAAGATTTATATTGAAACATAAAGGTCTAATTCATTCATTAAAACTTTAGTACAGTAATTCCAACCTCAACAATTAGACATCAGTCATAAAGGGTTCCAGGCAGTTACAGTGAAAAGCTATTATTCTTCAGCCCACACCAGAATAGCTGTCTTAAACAAATCTGGTTATGGTATTTGTTTGTTAAATGGAATATGATATAGAATATAATCAAAACCTCTCAGCACACCAATGTCATCTTCTTTCTCTCTGACCCCAGGACCATTTCTCTGACATCATTTCCCATTGATCAACCCATGCAACGAATGCTATGATATACTTACCATGTCTTTGGCCATTGCAAATACTATTAGCTTTGCCAAGGGGGTTATTCCCTTCTTTGTCTGGAAAACTTCCAGACAACCTTCAAAACCCAATTCAAGGCTGGGTACAGTGGCTCATGCCTGTAATCCTAGCACTTTGGGAGACCGAGGCAGGAGGATTGCTTGAGGCCAGGAGTTGAAGACCAGCCTAAGTAACATGGTGAGACCCCATCTCTACAACAAGCAGAAAATTAGCAGCTATGATGATGCCACTGCACTCTAGCCTGGGTGATAGAGCAAGAGCCTGTCTCCAAAAAAAAACACCAAACCCAATTCAAGTCATTTCCAGAGGCGGATTTGAAGCCAGTGAAATTTAAGCATCAGGCTTCTCATGTGCACAGGCCTCTACTAAGAGCATGGGAAGGGTTTTAGCAATCACATAGACATTTGTTATTTTTGTAAATTGTAGGATCAAGATATTTTTTGTTAAAGGGCCATCAAAATTATATAATCTTGTCAAACTAAATAACAAAGAGAGAAAGAAAGACTCTCTAAAACACATAATATTGATTTAGGAGTAGCACTCCAATGGGAATATGCATGCTATAGTAAACTGTGTGTGTATTTGAGGAGGTTGAGGGCAAGGGGAAGTTTTTAAGGGCAAGATGAGGAGGCACTCATCAATTATTTTGAATCACTCACCTTTAGCTACAATAATCAATAACAAGCTATGGACAGATATCCTTACACAAGTATCTTCTGTGTAAGGTTACAGTGGCCTTTGTGCAAGGTTGTGGGTTCTTCAGTCTTTTGTGATTGTCCTTGACATCAAGCACATGTGCGTGTGTGCGAGAACCCTCCCTCCATGGCCTTCACCAGCTCCATTTGTCGGGCTTTTAACACAAGTGACTCCATTTTGATTGTGACAACTCCCACAACCTCTCTAAACCTGGCCCTGCCCTGATCACCACTCTTGTGTAGCTTTCCATGACCTCCTGAAAAGGAAGCCCCCTAAGGTCCCAGAGCACTTTATTCTTATGTTTGATACTTAACATGCGGTGGTATGACCTAATCAGCTCACATGTGATTTGACAAGACATTAGAGACTTTCTGTTCATATGTCTGTCTCAACAGTAGGTATTCAACAAACACTTGTTAAACGTGTATTAGTGACGAAAACATAAACAGAGGTTTGTGCATGAATTTGCTAACTGTTCCACCATTTTCAGACCCTGCCACCTTCCATCTTCAGAAGGAGCCTTCCAACCGCTTGCTCAGTGCATGCCAGCAGACAGGCAGGGGTGAGACGGAGCAGATGCCAGCAAAAGGGGAAAGAGGATCTCAGGAGGGTTGTGGGAAGGGATGTGAAGCAAAATCACAAAAGAAATAGGAGAAAAATAAAAACAAGGCTGAGTGTTTAAACAGGGAAGAAGACAATAACATGGACCTATAATCTGGAAAGAGTTCGTGTTTTACGTGGTGGGATGGTTTCACTTAAAAACAAAGGGGAAAATTCAGGGTACACAGAAAAGAGTTATAAAGAAAATAGGTATTTAGTTGTAATTGGGTGGATTAAATTTGAGATACCCTAGCACTTGCCGTTTTTTCCTGCTGGAAGCTTTCTCCTGACAGCTCTCACTCATCCTTCAGGAACCAGCTTCCCTGTGAATTCTCTGAGGCCATTCCTGATCCGTCCTCCTCGGATGTTCCAGATTTCATATCTCCCTCAGCTCTGCAACCAAAACTATAAATATAACTACAAGTGTGTGTTGTTTTACTTACTTTAAACATCTGAGTAATTACTGAACTATGCTTATGTAAACTATTCTTCATATTTTCATCTGATAACCTTAACTTTCCCACAATTAACTACTAGATAGAAAATTTTAGTCTTCTACATTTCAAGCATCCTTTTATACCATGTATCCAAGATTGAGCTATGTTCTGGAAAAAAATATGACATTGTTCTGCTGGTGAGAGGCAAGGAGGCAGGCAAAAACAAAAGGCAGAACCAAAACGCATTTGAAAGCACTTCCCATGGGAAAAAATGTCACATTTGAAAACAGATTCCTCCGCTGTTTCCTCGGTTTAAGCGGAAGCTACTTGCTTTGTAAAATTACAGTTGAAACCATTGTTGCAGAGCAAGCGATTCTTTATCCTCCTATTCCAGTTATTACTGTGTCTGAGGCAGGCTCAAATAGAATCTGAGATCATTCAAAATTTAAACAGTGAATGCAGCAATCAAAATGTCACTGGGGTAGAGGAATGAATGAATAATTTAGCTCGCTAAAAGTTAACATTTAGAAAAGACCAGACTTGCAAATTCCAGGAAGCAGTGACAGCCTAGAATAAGATGGTCTCCCCTCTTCAATTACAAACAAACAAACCGACCACAGAATCTGTACGTTGTCCTCCCAAATACCCCACTTATTTTGCAGAAGTACATTCACACCTGAGGGGCAGCAGCCAGACACTGGTCCAACCACCCTGATGGGACATAAAGGAACATTATTTGATTTCAGTTCATCCAATGCTTATTGAGCTTCTACCAAGCCACGCACTGGGCTGGGTGCAGGGAATGTAGAGATGTGTAAAACCATCACCGCCCTTGAGGAGCTTATGGTCTGGTGCAGTTGATGAGAAAGACTCGGGGCTCATGCATTATGGGAGTGTGTGATAGACTATGGCAAGGACAATGGAAGCCTGGGAGGCCCACTTGTGTAGGCTTGTGTTTGTGTGGGGAGTCATGTGGCAGAAAAATCTAGACTGTCAGGGGGCTCCTGCAGCCAACTGTAAACCTGAGGTTCAGGGCCAGCACCTCATGAGGACAGCTTTGCCCTTTCATCCCACGGTGAGTACAGGTGTGGGGTTTTCTCTGCTTCAGATGGTCTCACCTCCTTTGTCCACGAGAACTATCTGTCCTCTGAGAGACACGAGCACGAGCTCTGAATCCAGGTGAAGCCTCCTTTGGCCGCCCCAGACAGACTCGGGTGCCCGACTGCCACACACAACAGCGATGATCACATCCTCCAGTGATTGCTCCTGGTCTGATTCAGCAGACGCTCCGCTAGCAGACGCACAGACCATATGTCATCTTGTCTGCAGGTACAGAGCCTGACAAGCCATGCACTCAGCAAATGTTTGTTAAAATGAACGAGGCAGACTTCCGCTTGGCTTAGCAAGAGAACGTGGCTTCCACTCTAACAAGAAAAAGCCTGACACTCCAAATAAAAAAGATCATTAGATTTTCTTGAGCCCATCAGCGAGGTGAGGCCACAAAACAATGACGTGAACCTAATTCCAAAGAGTGACAAGCCCCCCAGAGGAAAAGCGGGACACACGGTTGTTTCGCCTTTGTCAGAGGTGGAGGAAGACATGGCTGCACAAAAAAGCCGGCGGGAAGAGGAAACAGCTAAAATTTTAACAAATGCTTCCGTGTGCCTAAGCACGACAACTTGGAAGCCCAGACACAAGGACAGCGGCGTCTGTACTCACGTGCCAGCTCTGTCCCGAGGGCCTGCGTGGGGGCTGTGAGAAGCCTGGGCCAGGCCGGATCCCGTCCGCCACTGAGGGGACCAAAGACGCAGAGGGACAAGCCGCGCAGACGGAGAGAGGCCGGATGAAGGCCAACGTGGGGAAGCCTGTGACCGAGCAGGTCCCACGCCAAGCACCAGACCCTGCCTCCAGGGACGTGGTTCCCCAGTCGCAGCCTGACGGAAGGGACTTCCGGGTCACTTCCGGTCACTTCCGGGTACCTCCGCAGCTCTGCAGTCTCTGCGTTCCGCCTTGGCGGGCCCGAATCCTCCTCCATCGTACTCCTCCACTTGGGGGGACCGCCAGGCCTCGTGTGGGTTTCCCCTTCCGGTGCTGCAGCTGGGAGACTCTCCAGGAGGCCAGCTGGGGCCGTCACAGGGCTCTCTTCACTCGTCCCTTCTCTCACAGGGATGACTTTCCTGTGTGGTGGGTTGTCTGGGGCGAAGCCATTGTTTCATAAGTTTTTGTCCAGGATTTTAGTTTTCTAAGGCTCAGTGGTGAATCCTGGTACTTGGTACACCGTCTTGGCCAGAAGCAAAAGTTCATTTGATTTTCAACAAAGGTGCCAAAGCAGTACAATAAAGAAAAGAAAGCTTTTTCAACCAATGGTGTAGAAACAACTGGATTCTCACATGGAAAAAAATAAACCTCAATATTTACCTCCCAGCCAACAGAAAATGTTACCTGAGAAGAGGCATAAACCTAAACAAAACAGTTAACATAAACATAAGACAGCTTTTAAAAGAAAACATATATCCTTATGACTTGAGAGTAGGAAAACAATTCTTAGACAGGAAACAGAAAATAACAACTGTTAAATAAAAATGGATAAATTAGATTCCATCAAAATTAAAAATTTTTGCTTTTCAAGTGACTCATAAGAAAACAAATAGAGGCCAGGAGCAGTGGCTCATGCCTGTAGTCCCAGCTACTCAGGAGGATGAGGCAGAATGGCTTGAGGCCAGGAGTTCAAGAATTCAAGGTTGTAGTGAGCTACGATGGCACTACTGCACTCCAGCTTGGACAACAGAGTGAGACCCTGTCTTTAAAAAAAAGAGAAAGAAAAAGAGAGAGAGAGAGAGAGAAAGAAAGAAAGAGGAGAAGAGAGAAAGAAAGACAGAGGAGACGGGAAGGGAAGGGAAGGGAACGGGAGGGGAGGGGAGGAAAGAGAAGGAGGAGCCACTGACTGAGATAAAACATTCATGAAACTAAAGACCAATATCTAGGATGAATAAAGAACTCCTTGAGCATTGCATTGATTGTAAAATTTCCCTCAAAAGAAAAGAAAGGCATAAAAAAATGTAAATGGATTGATGGATGGATAAATAAATATGTGATAAAACAAAGATAGTAAAATATTAATAGCAAAATCTAGGTGTTTGGTACATGGGTATAAAATTTCTTCAATATTTCTTTATGTCTGAAAATTTCATAACATAAATTGATGAGAAAATTTTTGTTAACTGAGTAGGTCAAGATGCTAGTCTCAGATAAGCCAGGGTACTAGGACAGAGACTCAAGCACCTGGGTTATAGGACAAGACCAGTTAGACAAACACAGGGGAATCATAGCAATAATGGCCATGATTTATCGGATACTCACTGTGCTAGGCCTGAATGGGACACTTCCCAAATTCAGCTTATGCCTCCAAAAAACCCATTTTACAGATAAGACACTAAAGCTTAGAGAACTTATATATTAATAACTCACCCTAAGCCCACCCCACAGCTAGGAAGGTGGTGAGCCAAGGTTCAGGCCCTGGCCTGTCAGATCCCAGGGTCCTTATCCATCATGCTGCCCCTCCAAAGGGAAGACCGGAGCCTGCTTGCTCCAACTGGCTTGATCAAGATTACAGCAAGGTTGATTTGATGAGTCATCAAGATATTAGAGTACTGTCCGATGTTGCCTAACGAAGGAAATTCGTTCTGAGAATTGCATCGTTAGATGATTTCGTCATTGTGCAAACATCATAGTGTATTTTACACAGACCTAGATGGCATAGCTTACTACACACCTAGGCTGTTTGAGAAGGCCTACTGCTCCTAGGCTACAAAAGCTGCACAACATGTCACTGTACTGAATACTGTAGGCAATTGTATCACAGTGGTAAATATCTAAACATATCTAAACATAGAAAAGGTACAGTAAAAATACCATATAAAAGATAAAAATGGCACACCTGTTTAGGACATTTAATGTAAATGGAGCCTGCAGGACTCGAAGTTGCTCTGGGGGAGTCAGTGAGTGAGTGGGGAGTCAATGCGAAGGCCTCAGACATTGCTGTACACTACCGTAGGCTTTATAAACACTGTACACTTAGACTACGCTAAATATATTTTTAAAATAAAGTAAGTGCTCTATGACTTTATTATGCTTATGATGTCACTAGGTTATAGGAATTTTTCAGCTTCATTGTAACCTTATGGGACCACTATCAATGTATGTGCAACCTGTCATTGACCCAAACATTGATATTTTGAATTCCTTCTGGTTGGGCAAAGAATGGATGGATGCTAGAGTTTAGGAGAGGGCTGTCAGAACCGAGGTTCTGAAGGAGAAGCTCTATGAGGAAGGGACCATGTCCCTCTCACGTTCGGATCAATTTTATTTCTCTCAAATTGTACCTCTGAGATGCCCCAAAAGAATGTAACTTCTTTTGAGTAACTTATTCTTAGAAAGTTTTTCGGGTGTTTTTGCTGACACTGGAGTATTCTTTGCACATTCTAATGTATGCCAGGAAATCTGTAAGAGTTCTGAAACACTCTCAGAATCTTGACTTTTTGACTTTTGGAAGATCTTTAGAGGTTGTTCAGGCTATCAACTTACCAAATACAGGATAGAAAAAAAGTCATGTCATCACTTTTCTTTCTTTGCTGGAGAAAGAGCAAAGATTCTAACCTGTCAGCTATAGCACAAATGAGGGCCACAAAAACCTCCCCTTGAAAGATTCATAACCTGTGGGGAGAGAGCTGCTAAGGGGAACTTTATGAGGAGCCAGGGGGCACCAGGGGAGGGTCCAGTTTCTGAGCATTTCAGTGAAGACAGGTCTGCCTGAGCCACCTCTGTGTTTTTGTTTGTTTGGTTTTTGTTTTTACCTTTTTTTTAGAGATGGGGCCCAAGTGGGTCTTGAACTGCTGGCCTCAAGTGATCCTCCCACCTTAGCCTCTGGAGTACCCGGTGCAGTGTGATTTTCTTAGTGCTCTAAAGACAGTGCAGTATGGACGTCCAGGTCATGGAAAAGAATGCCTCACCTGCAGGACGAGGCAGGACTCTTCCTTATGCCCAGGTGAGGTGTCCGGATTGTCAGGTTGGCCTTTTGACAACAGAACTTGAGTGTCTGTTTCACCCCAGGTACCAGCCATTAAAGCACTCCTACTAATGCTCCTCGGAAGGATAGCCTGGGAGTCTGAACTCAGCATTTTAGGTTGTTGCTATTTAGATTCATGACTTACTTTGGAACTATCAGGCATTCCCTGAGATCTCATGCCAGATTTGTGGTTAAGGAGGCCCATGACCTATCTCCTGAACATCCCCCATGAGTCTGAGCAGGGCAGAAGTGATAGATCCCTGTGTCTTCACTAAGTTCTTAGAGCATTTGGAAGGGCCCGTGCTTACATCCTTTCGACCATTTCTCCATCACTCTTTGGGAAGGTGATACAAGGTCACGAATGAAGCAGGCCCCTGGGAAGAGGTGGAAGGGAGTCAGGATTTGGGTGGGATAGGCCGTGATTTCCTTGCCTCTTGCTTTTTCAACATTGATGAGTCAGGAGAGACCCAAAGCAGGAGAATTTGCAGACACTTCAGACAAATGTAGCTTTTGTGTTTTTTTCCTAACCTGGAATGATCTTGACAAAGTCTGGCATATGGACACCTAGCCTAAACTGGCAGCCCAGACAGGATAGGAAGGGCCCATAACCATTGCAGGAATTCAATAATAGCTGGCCACGTCTTCAATCTCTAATGCTGGGGGCTGATAAATTATTCAAACAATATAATCTTAGCTTCCACTCACTGTCGCACAGGAGTATTGATTCTACCCTTACTAACCCACAGAGGCCTTCGTGACAGACGCCAATGTGCAATGCAGGTCTGACGGCATTTCTGCTTTGGATTTTTTACCCCTTCCTACCCAAGATTTCATTTGCTCCTCAGCAGTCCTCCAGGAAGGAGTTGTTCTTCCAGTGAGGTCAAATGGCAACATGAAGATCCGTTACCTACATATGTTCCCTGGTGTGCTCGGGGTTTCAGGTAGAGTAGGACAAATTCAGAATCCCTTGCCCATACACAAGACCACTATCCATTTTCTAACTTCTAGACTAGTCCTTTTTAAACTTTGACATGCACAAAAATTACCCAGGGATCTTGTCAAAATGCGGATAAGTCTGATTCATTAGATATTCTGCCTTTCTAAGAAGTTCCCAGGTGATGTCGATGTTCCTGGCCCATGGATCACTCTTTGGATAGCAAGACACTGCATGGCTGTAAAAACCAGGCTCCACCTCCAGACCCTCCCTTTCCGAGTCTAACCTGTACATTACACCAGTATCAAATCCTTGCTCAAATCCCCTCCATTGCCTCCTAATAAAATCCAGACTCTTGCCTGACATTCAAGGCCTCCTAATAAAGTCCAGACTCTTGCCTGACATTCAAGGCCTCCTAATAAAGTCCAGATTCTTGCCTGACATTCAAGGCTCTGTACAAACTGATCCTACCTACTTTCTAATCTTTTTTTTTTTTCACAGCTCTCTTCTCATGAACTACATCTCAACCAAATTAAACTATTTGCTGCTTTCCATCCATTCTGCCACTCTGTCTTTATTTTGTTGTTTCTTATACCTGGAATGTTCTTGCCCAGCTCTTTCAAAGCTTAGCTCAAGCACTACCTCCTCTATGAAGCCTAACTAGTTCTTCCAGCCAGAAGTCATCTTCCTCCCTCTGACCTCTGATGTTCCTTTGCCCCTACCTCTCTTGGGAACATGATTGTTATCTGTGTTGAACTATGACTTGGGGAGCATGACTTTTATCTTGTCTATGCTGTTATCCTTTCTATACTTCCTTAGGGTAGGTTCTGGTTTGATTTATGCTTGTAGCTTATGGACACCTATCACGATGCTTTGTACATAGCAGATGTTTGGAAGTTGTGTACCAGTTGATTCTATTGGGGTATAATTTAAATCAGTAGAATGCATAGGCTTCAAGTGTACTGCTCGTTGAGTTTTGCACCCAGTCAAGATGGAAAGCATTGCCATCACCCCTACTCCCCCTCCAGCCTCTGCAGCAGCTCCCCTCCCTAGCTAGAAAATAACCGTTCTGATTTCTACCACAGGCTGGTTGTGTCTCTTCCTGAACTTTATATAAGCGGAATTATACAGAGTGTACTTTTTTGTCTGGTTTCTTCCTCTCATTGTAACGTCCATGTTGCCACATGTTGGCGATCGCTTCTTAAATAGTTCACCGATGGTTTACCGAGATCAGACCAGCCTGGGGGCTTTCCTAAGTTTAAGAGCATTTTGGACTTTCGTGCTGGCTTCCCGCCTGCTGTCCAATTGTTCACAAAATGACTGAAGTCACTTGAAGCCCTGTTGCTCTTTCTCTGCTGACATTTCTGCCTCCTCTGCGGAGCCCCTATACCTTCCGGCAGCCGTCACAAGGAGCTGTCTCCTGACTGCCTTCCCCGCCATCTCCCTCAGACCCTGTGGCAGGGCTCCAGGGCTCTGTGATCCCAGGATCTCTGCTCCTTCTTTGCAATTCAGCTTTTCTGCTTTGAGAATAGGGGTGGGTCATCCTTTGAGGGTCAACCAGAGTGACCTGTCCAGGGGCCTCCATACCCAAGAGGCAAGACTGACCGGAGACACCATCAAGGGAGGGCTGCAGGCTGGGAGTGCCCATCTGCTGGTTGCGTCCTGGAAACTCTCACCTGACCTCACCTGAAGCTGCCTGCTCCCCTTGCCAGTCCACATGGCCCAGCAGTGGCAGCGATGGCGGCAGCCCACTCCAGCTAACAGATCTGCCCTGGGTCTCCGTGCACACGGGCTTGATGGGAGCAGGCTGCTTTCCTCCCCCAGCTCCGTCACAGTAGCTGCAAAGGACTTGTTTTCGTCCCTTTTACTAACTCTACCATCATCTAGGTCACAGTCACCTCTCTGGGCCTTGGTGTGATGGGGGGAATGAGCCCTAGACTGGGCAACCCTAAATCGCTGCCCCAGAACAGAAGAGCCAGGCCCCACAGGGTTGTGGGGGTGAGATGTGAGGGAGGGAGCTGGGTGCCATCCCCAGTGAATTACCTGAATCTGGGAGGAACAAGGAAAGATGGCCAGAGGGTCAGTGTCATGTCATTTTGCACTTTTTGGGGTGTCATTTTCTGATTGCTTCTCAAGGACACATGTTACTACTATTATGGTATGGAGCACTCCCTTAATCCTCCAATCACGTAAGGCAGGCATTAGTGTTCCTGTCTTGAGAAACCACAGCCCAGAGACAGCAATGACTTGCTCCTGTGCCAACCGCAGATCTTGGACTGCACACACGTCTGGCTTCATGCTGTTCCTACACTCCATCACTCTGCCTTTCCGTCTGGCTCCGGAAGGTGATTTCAATGTCTCTGAGCTCATATATCCCATCAAAGTGCTTAGAGTGCTGACCACAAAGCCCTTGCCGGCCCATTACGGCACTTACTGCTGGGGAGCCGGGAAGAAGACGATGCCTTTCCCTCCCCCACAAGGGGCTGGGCTGCCTGCCCCCATTCCCGTGCCCACCGCACGCACTGGCCTCTGTTGTGTGAGTTGAGATTTACAGTATATTGACAAGGCCTGTTGTATTAGTTTGCCAGGAGCTGTCGTAACAGAGTGCCACACACTGGGTGGCTTAAACAACAGAAATTTGTCTTCTCACAGTTCTGGAGGCTGGAAAGTCCAAGATGAAGGTGTCGGGGGGGTTGGTTTCTCCTGCGGCCTCTCTTGCCTTGCAGATGGCTGTCTGCTCCCTGCGTCTTCATATTGTCTTCCCTTTGTACCATCTGTGTCCTAATATCCTCTCCTTATAAGGACACCAGGCATATTGGACTAGGGCTCACCCTAATGACTCTCATTTTAAATTAATTACCTCTGTAAATACAAATATTGCCACATTCCGAGGTATTGGGAGTTAGGAACTCAGCATATGAATTTTGGGGGACACAATTTAGCCCATAACACCTAACCAAAAATATTTTCCATTCCGAGGTTGCTACATGTTTCAAATTCCTACCATTGGTCCTCTGAGCTAGAGTTTTGTTAAAGTACAAATATTTTAATAAAAGGGAAAACATAAGGAGTCATTGTCTCCTATTAACACTGTAGTCGTTTTGTCTTTTGAATTACCCAGCCCAGTGCCAAGCCTGCTGGGATGGTCCCAGGGTGAATTATTAGAGAATGAGGGGGAAAATGAGGAATAAACTATAACGTAGGATTCTACCCAAGAGCCCAGGACAAAATGCAGCATTGTACTGAACTGTGGCTTCTCGGGTGGGTGGAGAGAGGGAGAAGAGATGCCGAAAGCAACAAAGATGAGATTTACCTGTTTCAGAATTTTGCTGGGCACTCCTGTTTCGGACTGTTAAGAATATGAATTTTGGAATCTGCAAAAGCTTTCCTGTGTTCCTTGCAAAGTTGGTGTAAGTTCAAAATGGGATAATACACGTGATAGTTCCCTGTAAACAATTGTGTGCTAGACAAATGCAGAGGATTATTAGACCATTACTCAGAAGGGATTCGGGACCCCTGACCCAATACCTCTTTACAGTGTTTAGCAGGGATGCATAAAGACATTAATGGAACTTATTAAGGATCCTGGAATGGCTGAGTCTTTTCTCACCTTCACACCGATTGCACCCATCTGTGTCACTAAGTGGAGATTAGAGCTACGTGAATACAAGCATCCTTCTGAAAGACAGGCACATATCTTTGCCTTGTGGCTCACAGAAAATAAAAATTATTTTCTATTTGGGGAGAGAGAGAGAATACCAAGGTTACTTCTATGTGTCTGCCCTAAAGACACTGCCTCACATGTACACAGAGACACATAGCAGAATGTTGATTCCAGCTTTCTTTGAAATAACAAAAAGGTGAAAACATAACCTTTCCTTAGTAAGAAAAAATAATCAACTGGTTTAATATGAATCAACTGGAAAACAGGTCAGGCAAACAATGGCCCATGAGCCAGAGCTTGGCCCCCTATTTGGTTTTGTAAGTAAAGTTTTATTGGAACATGACCACACCATGTGCTATTGTATTGTCCATAGCTGCTTTCTTACTACAACAGAGCTGAGTAGTTGCAACAGACACTGAATGGGCACCAAAGCAGAAAATACTTACCATCTGATCCTTTACAGAAAAAATTCACTGTATCCTGAACTAGATCAACATTTATCAACATGAATAAATCTCAAAAGCATAATGCTGAGTGAAAAAAAATATGTATAGCATGACTTCATTTATATAACCTATTTAAATACACTAAACAATAGCATACTGTTTAGTGAATGTACAAAATATTGTGTATTAATTAGTGAATGTACAAAAACATAGAAACAACCAGGAGAATGTGGTAGAAATGACACCATGCCAATTCCAGCCCTAGCCTTATGAGGCTTGGAAGCATCTGCTTCTAATTTCTTGGATCACATGCCTTTAGGAGCCTTTAACTATCATATGAGGGAGGCTTCATGGAGTGACTTACTAGAGAGGCTACATGGAGTGACTTTGTAGCAATACCATCTGGAAAGAGAAAAGCTCCAGACAGAGAGAGACAGGGAGAAGAGGCCCAGCTGAGCTCAGACTTCCAGCTGTCCCCTCCAAGGCTGCATGTGAGTGAACCATCTTGGACCTCTTTAGCCCAAGATTGTCCCTGGAAGACCCCCTGAGCAGACCTCACATAGGCAGAAGAACCATCCAGCTGAGCTCAGTCAGAATCATGGGAGATAACAAAACAGTAGTTGTCTTAAACCACTGAGTCTTGAGGTGGTTTGTTACTCAGAAGGTAACTGAAACACTGAGTCAGACCAATTCCATCATAAAGGTACTAGGCATGTGTGCCTAATTGCCCACTAACATTATAAATTCAGCTTGTCTACAATGGAACTAATCATTCTCCCCAGGCCCTCCCTGCTCCTGCACTCCTTATAGCAATGTTGCCCAGGGGCCCCCTGGATGGCCAGGGGGAAACTCATGAAGTTCCAAGCTGTGATGATAGGGGTATTCTACTGCCACTACTCAGCCAAGGCCTGGTGATAGGACCTGTTCAAAAACCACTTGTTGAATGAATGAATGAATAGATGTGGTTCCACAAATCATTCTTCACTCTCATATTTCCAATTCCCATGCTGCCTCTTTTACCCCCAGCACTATCCCACTCATAATTGATCAGCGTGGCTCTTTACCTTGAAGACCAAGCTAGAAGTCCCCTTTTCCTGGTGTTCCTGCTCCCCCGCCCCCACCTTCTCCTCTGCGTTCCCAGAACACTCACGCACATGGAGAGGGCTATGGCACAACCAAACAGCACAGACACACCGGCTGTAAATTGGCCTCTGCTGCATGTCATGGGGTTGCCTGTCTTTGTCGTGCCTCCTGGTGTTTCTTTCCCGCATCCCCACACAGGTTTGCGTCCCAACACTGGCACCCAGCTGGGAGCACTCTCACCCCCGGAAAACGGACAAGCAGGTGCTGCCCAAAACAGAGAAGTTCTTGTTCTGTCTTGAACCTCAATGCTGACTTACCGGAGCATGTCATGAGACAACAGTTAGACAATTCAGACCTGTGGAGAGGGAAAGTTTCCTAAATTACAAAAACTCCTGTTACATATTCATAGCCAGACTTGGGCAGGGTGCAGTGGCTCATGCCTGTTAC
>CAUYSK010062043.1:0-44161 GCA_963575035.1 Avahi laniger | reverse complement strand
TTTTTTTTTTTTTTTTTGAGACAGAGTCTCACTCTGTTGCCCGGGCTAGAGTGCCGTGGCGTCAGCCTAGCTCACAGCAACCTCAAACTCCTGGGCTCAAGCGATCCTCCTGCCTCAGCCTCCCAGGTAGCTGGGACTACAGGCATGTGCCACCATGCCTGGCTAATTTTTTCTATATATTATTTTAGCTGTTCAATTAATTTCTTTCTATTTTTGGTAGAGACGGAGTCTCGCTCTTGCTCAGGCTGGTCTCGAACTCCTGAGCTCAAACGATCCTCCCACCTCGGCCTTCCAGAGTGCTAGGATTACAGGCGTGAGCCACTGCGCCCGGCCCATGCCCAGACTTTTGATCATTTCTATTATGAAATGTTTTCAGTGCCTCCACCTTACTGATTTGCTCATCTGAACACACTCTTGTTGATCAATATCATTATGCTCAGAACAGAAAGAAATACCCTGAAACGTTCCAAGTTGGTGTGATAATCTTACATCAGGGAAGTAAAGAGCCTTATTTATAAAAATATTAATAGCAATGTACTTTTTCCTTTATAGGATTAATGAAAATTATCACAATTTAAATATCTTATTCTTTCCAGAAAGAATCGTGATTATAACTGACACAAAGGAAACAGTTTCCTTCTAATCCAGCAAATGCTATCTGTAAATGAGGTCCAGTTGTAGAGAACACGGTAATTTTGTACTTACATATCTCAGTGATAAACTGGGTTAAAATTTTTCTCATCACTACCCAGGGTGACTTAAAGTCCATTGCATTTTTAAATCCCACTGCAGAGTCATTATGCCAGGGTCTCCCAAGTAGCTATAGGCATCCAGAGAATTTCAGTCTTCTAGTGTGAGGGTCTCTGAGCAACTCGCTGCTTCAGAAGTGCGTGAGACTCAGTGGGAAGAACGGCTTAAAGGCCACCAGTGTCTCTTCTGTTCCTCCTTAGGGCTTTGAACTTCAGTTTCAAATTTAGCCCTCTCCCCCTTCTCCCAACAACTTCAAGCATATTGAATTAGCTCGGATGCAATTGGTTAATTGGGCGAATGGTGTCGGCGTAATGTGAATTTACATGGCTTCACACACCTTTTTTTCCAAGTCATTAATATTTTATACCCAAAACAGTAGAAACAACGTGTATTATTATAGTTGAACACAGCAAGCTGTAGACTTATATAGTCCTTTACACTCTAACAATCTACCTGTAGTTATTTTCCTGACCTGATTTGGACATGCATTTTGTCTATTTTGCTTGTGGTACTCCCTGATTGTGCCTTTGCTCTTGTCTTTGTAGCTCAGCTACCTCAATCTATCCTTCCATCTCCTTCCAGCCAGTGTTCTTCAACTTTTCTTGAAAGTTAAAACCCTACACAGTATTTACTGAAGGATTTTCTTATTTATGAGAAATCTAAGATTTTTTTAATCTCCGCTTGCATGCTAACACAGTTATTGTTTTTGTTTATTTTCTAACCACATTATATAATTTTGAATGGTCTGCCATAACTCGTTTTCTCTTAACCCTTCTTGTTTTTAATACATGATTTTAAAAAATCATGAGATTTTCTTCAGGAATGTATATTTTGCATTTCATCTGCAGGGTGATGAGGATTCTCTCAGCCCAAACAGACTGAGGGACAGTGTGGGTGAGAAGCTTTGTGAGGCTGGGCTCCTCTGAAGCTCACTCCCCCTGAGACTCTTATGTCCTTCATCTCAAACATTTGTGGTCAACTTCAGCATCCGTGCTAATATCCCTCACTGAGTGTGAAACATTAATGGCTTTATAGCTGACATTTGTATCTCCCAGTCCAGGACTTTTAAGTTACCTGACTCTACACGCAAAAGCAGGCTCAAAACAATAATTTCTCAGGATCCCCCATTTCTGCTCCTATTTCAGTGACCACTAGTCCATTCCATTCACTTTCATCTGATATGATTTTGCTTTATCCTAACTCTTTGGCTCCGATTTCTTGGCTCAAATCCCCAAAGTTGATCAGTATTTCTGTTCCCTCCTTACGTGGAATTCGCTTTGGCTCTCTTTAGGCATTCATACCAGGGACTTTCTATGTGGCTTCTCATTTATTCTATCTTCCTTGCTCCAGTTCTGAGCACTGTGGAGCCCCCTCCACCAGCTAATTTCTCAGCAGTGTGCCTCGTCGGAACAGCCCTGGCCAATCCTTCAGATGAAGTTGATTTAATAAGACGGGAGCACATAATGGCATTTTTGATTCCGTAAGCTTACTTTCAAAGTCACTTTGCTTTCCAATAAGGCTATGCCTTTTCAATCTTTGTATCTGCAAAGCAATCTATCTATTAGCACAAGCCCAGAGTGGAATTCAATCTACACTGCAGACCCCTAGGTCTTTGCTTCTTTATTCATAATGTTTTGTTTTTAAATGTTATTTTATATTCTTGTAGCTTCTTCAAGTATGAAATATGACTCTGCACATGGGTGGATACTGGTATCGAAAATAAAGGTACATTAATTCTTTCAGATCAGTGGCAGGCCATTCAGGAGTTTTTTGTGCCAATGCACTTCGTAACAACTTCTTACTCAATAAACATTAGTATTTATCTAGCATGTCAAAGAGCCCCATAAGGTCACAGCTTGGACAAATCCTGGGAGACATTGGCTTTGGTGCCATCAGTCCAAGGCTGGTAATGCCCACATTGACTCAGGGTTGGCAAGTTCAAGGCCTGCTAGGTTGAAATTACATAACCACCAAATTTTATAGCTTTTAACTCTATAGGATTTGTTTTACAAAAGAAAATAAACAGTTTCTGTTAACAACTTTAAGAATTCACACAATATTTCTATTTGGTTTTGTGTTTATTTTTATTTGGTCAAAATCTTTCTCAAAGAGGAACTTAGTCCAGTGATTTGCCATTATATGTAGCAAAACTGTTTGCCTTTCCAAATGTGTACAAAAGAGAAAACAGCAATCATATTTCATCAGCTGAAGGACTATATCAGTATATACAGCACTAATGACCATGCATTTGTATATTTAACATGTAGCCAGAGGAAATAAAATGTCTCTAATTTCTAGAAAGTTGATTCTTCAGCCAAATGTATTTAAGGAAACACTATATTTGGTAAAAATAAATAAGAGGATATAATTATTTTCACTTGAAAAATGTAATTGCTCTGTTGGAATTAGAAGATTTCTACCTCTTATGTAACTCAATTGAATCGTTTTCAATTAAAACATTTTTGTGCTGGTACTAAATTAAATCATACTGCTTTAAATATATCTATTCTATTTACATTTTACTCAAATAAAAAATGCTTTCAATATTATTGCTCAAACATTGTAATTTACATGTTGAATCAATAGATGATAAAAATAAAAAAAATACGTAATGTCATAACTTTTTTGGCTCACAGTGATTAGTACCTTAATTGAAATGCTTGCCTTCATAAAATCATAAGTACTTTGTTAAATGTCAGAGTATATTAGGAATGCAATCTGCATTTTAAAATCTGGTTAATGTTAACTTTAAAAATAGCGATAAAAGAACCTTGAAAATTAAAAAACATTTAATAGTACTTAATGTAAACTCAGCAGATTATGTAAATAAACATAAATCTATTCATATTGTTTTTGTATATGTTTTCTGCATAAAATTTTTGCAAGTTAGGTAATAATTGAAGTGTAATATATAATGATCACTTATCATTCATTCAACTGAAGTTTTTGTTTAATAAATAATAAGCATGGTTCAGTAATTTCAAGTTTTGTGTGTATGTGATTTAAAATATTTATTTGATTTTACTACATGTTGTGCTCAGAGAAATAAGCAGAAATATTACATTTTAATGGAGTCAGAGGATAAAGCTGTTCTTTAAAAGTCAAGCACTCTGCTCATCGCTGCCATGGACAGCAGAGCTTGCTGGTCTGTACCTTCATGCAGTCAATGGGGACAACAGATGACATGACATTTAAACAGCACTTTATAAGTTTTTATGAGCAGTTATATTGCCTATACTTCAAACACGCTTTTGTTGTCAATTTATTATTTTACCTATTTTGATGATAAGTAACTGGAGCGCAAGTTTGTTAGCCTGTTTTGCACTGTTATAAAGAAATACTGGATAACTTACAAAGAAAAGGGGTTTATCTGGCACATGGTTCTGTAGATTGCACAAGAAGCATCACACCAGCATCTGCTTTTGGTGAGGGCTTCAGGGAGCTTCCAATCAAGGTGGAAGGTGAAGGGGGCACAGGCGTGTCACATGGTGAGAGGGGGAACCAGAGAGAGAAGAGGTGGTGCCAGCCTGCTTTAAACGACAGTTCTGGCAAAAACTAACAAAGTGAGAACACATTCACTATTACAGGGAGGGCACCACGCTATTCGTGAAGGATCTGCCCCTATGACCCAAACACCTTCCACCAGGCTCCACTTCCAATACTGGAGATCGAATTTCAACGTAAGATCTGGAGAGGCCCAGCCTCCAAACCATATCACCAAGAAAGGTGAAAAATATGACCACTACTGCATAGCAACACAAGCAGAAAAAGTTGACTCTTTGATCAAATCTAGAGATTATCATTACTGATAATCTTATTCTTTATGATCTTCTAGAACTAAAACATTGTCATTATAAGAACCTCATCACTAACCTAAAAATGATAGATTGCCATTCCAACATTACAAAGGTGTCAAGTTCTCAATATCTTAGTTGTTCTTAATGTCCTGGAAAAGGAGAATGCTCCTGAAGGATCGTTACCCTGCTTGGCAGCCACACGATGATTATAAAGTCAGTTTAGACTAGAGTATCATTCCCCTATTCCATTGCTTTCATGTTCCGTAGTGCTCTGTTTCTTGAAGCAGGGGGACGGTCATAATTATTTATACCACCAGGTCAGTATAACTCCGTGATGGAGACCTTGTTCTCAAGAGTCAGCCAGACCTGGGTGTGAATTCTGCCTATGCTACCTAACAACTGTTTGAATCTAAGCAAGTTATTTAATCTGTAATAATCTTAATTACATATGTTTATAATAGGAGCAAATAATAGAACTTGCCTCATAAAGTTTTCATGAGGGTTACTATGGAATAATTCACCAGCTAAAATACTTGGTGTGGTACCTGGACTATATTAATACAGTATTCAAAAATATTAGCTTTACCAATATTAACATTCCCATCATTTTTTTTGATAAATATTCCCCCAAAATAATATGTCATCAACGGATAACTGAGAACAATTAACTTGGTAATTACTAAACAATTGCTCTACCTTCCACTTATAATGTGGATATTATCTCTTTGCACTCTGAAATAAAAAAGATCTCTGAGACATCTGTAGCTCCAGTGATGTTGTTCATCGTCTTCTATAATTCATCGACAGTGCCAGGCCTACCTTTGTACCTCACAATATTCCCTGACACAGGGTTTTAGCTACAGTGCATTGCAATGACATCTGGAGTCATATTTTTCCCATTGATATCACCAAGAATAGTGAATATGAAATTATCTATCCTTGAATTAGCTGCAGAAGACACAGATGTCTCGTCACATAGATATATGAGGTTCCCAATTTTTCATAAAGCATGTGTAATCTCTGCCTGGCTTTCCAACTGTTTACTCCACTTCTTCCTCACACATCCAGTGTAAGGCTTGCCCCAATTACTCTCTGATGCCTCCATGTTCTTTGATGTTATTTTCTCCTTAACAGAATGCTAATAGAGCACTAACCCATCGAAATTCAACTCAAAGTTTATTTCCTCTTGGAAGGATTCCCAAACTTCTAGCCTCAAGCAAACTGAGGGGAGAGAGTGGGTGTTTTCTTTCTCACAGGGTTCCCTTTAGGGGTTCAGGTAGAAAAGGCCAGAATTACCTAGAGAAGTTTTTGAAAAAAATACCTATATTCTGGGGCTTTCCTTCCCCAAATGCTGTGGGAAAGAGAGCAAGAAGGCATAATATAAAAATTTTCCCAGGTACCTTTAATAAAGCATCCACTACTTCCTTTTCTAAGACCTATAGAGAAACATGGATTCTTGATTTTGTACCTCTTATACATACATACCTGGGACTGTGCAGTCCCATTGTTTTATAACTGTTTATATCTATACTTGTCACCCCCACCAAACTCCTCAAGGGCAGGGGCTTTTCACCTTTTTAATCCTAAGAAAGTGCAGGCTCAATACCCTGTGGAAATCAATGAGTACGCTTTTATACTGATACATGAATGAAATATTTTAAGACCATATTACTTATTTTATTTTACTTAACTAGAAACCTCAAATAGACTAACAAAATGAATAGTAATTTTTTAGATCAAAATAGAGAAAACAGAGTCTAAGCATTAAAGTTCAAATATTTTCTTTTGTAAGAAAGCCCCCAGGTAATCATCCACTTTTACTGTATATAATAAGGTTAATCTTCTAGTATCCTCACAGTAAATTGAGTAAAAAAAATTAGTGGTTTTGGTTGACATCTTATTAGAAAGATGCACTATCCTCAGTAAGAATTGATAGATTGACAGGCTAACAATAGACACAAATCCTAAAATAGACATAAATCCTAAAACAGTTGAGAACTTTAGTGTGTTTTAATTTAACAACAAACATCTCCATAGACATGTCACTCAGGCACAAAAAAAACAAAACAAGACAAATGCATATTCACAATCATTCTACATTGTATGAAAAAGGCTAAGTTGTTTGTAATAGATTAAAATACATTGAAAATAGAATGCACATGAATATGCATTGATGTGCATTGACTATAAATAGAACTGACATTAAAAATTATTTAAAACATTAATATTTTAGCTCCCTATGTGCTAGAACTTGAATAGAACACAAAGTGGCACAGGCATGTGTGCGTAACATAAGGAAATAAATGTCATGGAAGTGAAACATTACTGTGGCATCACAAAGGGAGCTACTGCGACTTGAAGACTTGTGAAGTGCATCAGAGAGGTAATAATTGAGTTGAGTCTTAACGAATGGGTAGCAGGTTAACAGGGGTGAAAGCATAAGCTCAAAAAGAGAACTTGGAGTATTTGGCAGGAAGGTGAGATGTTCAATGTCTTTGAAGCATAGAAAGATGAGGATTATAGATGATTTGGGAGGTATAGAAAAGAGATGGAAAGACTCAGACCATTTTGAGGACAACTGAGTCAACAGTATAGGCAACAGGGAAGTAAAAAGGTTTTTTATTTGTTTGTTTGTTTTTTAATCAAGGTAGTGGTATGACCAGATTTGTTTGTTTTAGTCAGAGAACTCAAGAGGATGAGTGGATTTGATAAAGTGACCAGTAGGTGGTTATGGCAAGAATTCAAGGAAAGCATTTTTAAAGGTTTAAAAAAAGGCTAAAGAGAAATAATATGCTAAAAAGATACTTCGGAATAGTTGGATTGGAGAAAATTAAGAGAGAAGTGGAAGTACTGACGATGACCTCCTAACAGAGGCAGGGAAATCAATACGAGGCAGGCGTCTGGGCGGAAAGTAACACGTGCAGCCTCGAACATGCAAAGGGTGAATGAAATGACGGTGAGTGGACTTCCAGGTGGAAATGCTTCACGAGCGGAAGCATGAGCCACAGAGCTGGAAAGTTGTCGGAGCAGGAGATTCATATTTGATCACTGTCACTCATGAGGGTAGATGAGCACCACGGGACAGAACACACATAATAAAAACAAAAAAGATGATCACAGACAGAACTCTGAGAAATAGCATTACTTTATGGATAAGGAGAGAAAGTAGGTGAACAAAGATGAAAAAGAAGTGGAAAGGTCAGAAGAGGAATAGGGAGAGTATTGTCCTGTGTGCCAAGGAGAGAGTGTCAAGGCATCAACAGTGTCACATGTTGCAGAGAAATGGCGTAATGGTTATTCCGTCAATGGTCTCCTTTGGAAGATTTGCATGGCCAGTCATCTATAATTTGTGCAGACTGACCAGCCAATTGGAGCACTGGAATGTGAACAGCAGCATCATGTTTTCGTTTTTTCTTTTCAGAAGATTAGCCATGAAGGAAATCATAGGAAAAGTGAGATGATGTTAAATTTTATATGGGATATTCTTTTGATAAATAACAGAGTTTTGAGTGATTCCAAAATGAGAGATTGTTCAACAGATTTTGTTGCCCTGTAGTTCATTGAGTTTTAATACATACATGTCTGCCTGAAGTGAATGCTAAACTTTTCCTTAGAGGGAATTTGTTTTTTTAAATAAAAATTGCAGCTTGTTTTTCACTTTTAAAAATAGTGTCTGTAAAAGCTATTTATCTCTTTTCCCTGGAAAGATGTCAATTGTTCTAGTTTAATCTCATTCCCTCAGAAGTTGGACTTTCCAAGTGAAATGATGATGAATGATAATTATTCTGTAATGAAACCTCAACTTGGCATCAACAAGCAAGGCAGCATGCAATGGGGGTAAAAACGTTGTATCTAATTACTATATTTTAGTAATGAAGATGAACATTTTGGTACTTTTTAGACTCCAAAAGCCTTGTTCTATCATTTTTGCTTTTATGGCAACTCTACTGAAGATTGTTTCTCACTCTATATCTTAATGAGAACAATACAAAAATTAAATGTTTCAGAGAAAAGTGGAAAAAGTGTTGATTTTCTGAATCTTTTTTTAAAAAACGGGCTATTTTTAATTACGAGAGCACCATAGGTTTCACAGCTGAATGAGTATATGAGTTACATGACGGTAGGACACTTAAAAGCTGATATCAGCTGTAAAGTTATGCTTCTGTGAATACTTAAAAGAATCGGAATATAAAATTTAGATTTTCACAAACTGAAAGAATTGCTAAAATAAGATTGTTTGTCAAAACGTCACAATAAAATAGAGGTATCTTAGTAATGCTGGTTCAGTATTTAAATTTTACCAGACCAATTAAACACTAACAAATATTAACTATTATTCGCCATTTACATTTTATTTATTAAATTATCTCCAACTTTATGATTTAGCAAAGTATCTTGACTATTAAAATGTAATATATCTTCTTCCATATTTAGTTATTTCTTCTTCTCATTTACATTGATTATTATGTGTAGGGTGGTGTAAGAGCAGGAATAATCACCATAGCATTGTAGTCCTCTAATTCTGTAAATTGGAAAAATAGATTTGGAACTGTTTCCAGTGTACCTTTGCTAACAATGGTGGTTTTTGAAAATGTCTTCTTTTTTGCATGTTGACCTTGTGGTCTTTTAAGACATTACATTTTGAATGATTCCTCCAGAAATTTAGCATATTTACTAAAAAAAGAAAAAAATAACATATTCTGAATGATTCCACCATTTGATAGTAAATAGAGACGTGCCGACCTAACCCAGAGGGAAACCAGAAGACATTTCAATGAATATTTGTTAAAATGAATGTTGTCCCCACCATCAATTTGCTAATTTACGTTGGCTGTACAGCTACAGCTATCCATGTCTGGGATGGTGGAAGGTCTGATATGTCTCTTGATCATTTTTGCCTAAATTGCAGTCAGCTCTTGCTATGATCAATTTCTTTCTTGTATCCACAATATATAATCAAAATTCTAATAATATAATAATAATGATAACCACAGTGACAAATATTTATTGAGCATCTATCAAAGGCCAGGCATTCTGTAAAGAATTTTGATATATACTAAGTAATTTGATCATTACAGAAAGTAAGTGAGGCAAGTGTCAGCTTGCTATTGATATTTGATATTTTCAAATGAAGAATTTGAGGCTCAGGTACTTAGATATCTCACCAAAGGTCACATGGTATAAATGGTAATATTTTATCTGCAGCGTTAGAACTGTTGTCCAAACTGTTTGTGATACTCTGTGGGGTACTGAGTAGAAGGAGAAGGCAGATATTCTGCAAATCCAGCTTTAAGAAATAGGGACAGGGATCTGGTGTCATTTTCCCCAACTAGCTAAGTAGTTTCCAACCAGCCAGTTGGAATTTCTCCGTGCTGATTTAAGTAATGAGCAGGCATTATACTGAAAATCATTGCGGACCTCTAAATCCCAACTTCTCCTATTTGTGGATTAGACTTTCTGAGTCACAATAACTGTGAATTCCCTCAAGACTAACAATTTCATTAAGTAGAATTATTTCTGACCTAATGTCCTGAGTAAAATCCATTTAAAGATATCAGTTTATGAAAACAGTAATTAAATTCACCATTAATGAAGAAAAATGAAATGACTTTGTATACACTAGAATTTTGAAATAGATAATCTCCTCTAGACTGGGAGAAAATACTGAGATGACAATTAGTGAGCAATCAGGAAAAGGAATTAAAATACATATTCTATTGGAGCAGTGAAATTATTTTGTATGATACTGTAATGGTGGACACATGTCACACATTTGTCAAAATCCATAAAATGTGTAAAAGAAATAGTGAACTGTAATGTAAGCTATGGACTTCAGTCAATAATAATATATCAATATTGGCTCATGAATTGTGACAAATGCACTACGCTAATGCGAGACGTCAGTAACAGGTGCAACTGTGCGTGGGTGGAAGCAGTGTAGGGGCCACTGTACTTTCTACTCAATTTTTCTGTAAACTTTAAACTCCTTTAAAACATGAATTCTATTAATTTAAAAAATTAAAATGCATAATACAGAGCACGGGTTGCATTAAACGAACAAATATAATGGATATAAAAGGAGTGGTCATCAGTAGTCCCTATACTGAATTTTATAAAAGAATATTTTTAAAATATTCTGTTTTGTCTGTCATCAGACCGCTTGTCTCCATTTTAAAGCCATAACAAGAGCCCCGAAAATATTTATATAGGCTCAAGTTGGGAAATGCCAAGTCTTATACCTAACTTCCGGTAAGCTGGTCAGAATGGCCTTAGCAATTTTCAAACAACTTAGAAGGAAAGACTTCAATGCAATAATTTAAGTGAATGTCACAAAACAAATTTAACTTAAATAACAAAATGATTTAACTCTGCTTCTCAGTTTGCACAAAAATGAGGAACTACATAAATGACCGGTTTTCTCATGGTAAAAGGGAATTTATCAGAAATTCTCTGGCAGATTCAGTTTTGCACTCTTAATTTATTTACTGTACTTCAGATTAAAGGATTTCACAACACAAGAATGTTGTAAATATTTAAAAGATGGTGGCTTAGATCAGCAATTCCTAAGGTTCTCTCTGTTTAAAATTTATTTTTCCCTTATACTTAAAATGAAGATTGAGATTGCTCATAAACATTCATTTCATGAATATCTTCCCACAGCTCTCCTCTGACAGCAGGAGCCACTGCTCTGAGCAGCCTCAGAGTGCAAAGTGCATCGGCGGGGACTGGCAAATGCCGGAAGCAGTGGTGCCAGGTGCCGGGTGGCTTCTCAAGCTCCCTCCCCGACGTAGCAAGTCCCGGAGCACCTGGGCAATGAACACTGAGAGAGATGGAGCTGCTGGGCCACTGCATGTTGCCGTGCTCTCTAAAATGCTTTCAGAAATTTGAGTTTACTATAGCATTTTCTATATCTCTGGAAGAAAGAGTGACTAAAAAAATAAATGTTACATTCAGAAGTTTAGGGCTGTCAATGACATAGCTTTAGGTTTGTTGTTTTGTTTGTGTTTGCTTGTTTAGGATGAAAACAAGTTTAAGTCTGGCCAACATAAGAGATTGTTTTGACATTAAAATTCCAAATTAAATATTGTCATTCATCTAATTTATCAAGCTTTTTCATATTTCAATTTTTCATTTTTTATAATAATCATCCTACCTTAC
Organism: Avahi laniger; assembly: GCA_963575035.1. Taxonomy (NCBI): domain Eukaryota; kingdom Metazoa; phylum Chordata; class Mammalia; order Primates; family Indriidae; genus Avahi; species Avahi laniger. Next base: position 32,456 of record CAUYSK010062043.1, on the reverse strand, counting down.
TTCTTTATGTTAAAATGTTTTAGGAGACTGTATGGTTTCTCCCAGGGTTTCAGCATGGAATGTAACAAATCACTGTGTCACGTAATTGTGTTCATATCGCCTTGTAAACATCAGTGTCCTGCAGTGGGAGGCACACAAAGTGTACAATCATCATGTCTCAGTTCCTCAGCTGGCTCTATCACCCTCTTAGGTGTATGACTTGGGTTAAAATTTCAGTTTGTCAACTAGAAAAAGAGAGTACAACTTAGTAACACCATATCTAAAACATATTTGTTGGTGATTGGATCTTTCATTGAGCTGTTTTGAACAGATGAGCTTACATATGAAAGTTTCTTTGTGAACAATAAAGTACTATAATATGCAAACATAAGTTATAAAATATTCAGATAATTGTTATATTTTATTAGTAATAAATGATACAAACCATGGTTAGTACTAATTTGTTGATAATTTGAAAAAGCCTAGACTCGAGCTAGAACCTTGAAAATTTCAACCCTCCTGTTCATTTAAGATAAACCTTTAAGAGTGACACATCAGGACTCCACGGAGAAAACCAGATTCCTCTTTTTCCACGTTTCCTCCTCCTTCCTGGCCCCCTGACCTCTATTTTATAAGCTGGAGATCAGGAAATCAAAATACAGAACACGTATTTTGTTTTGATTAAAGATGTTCCAATTTTATCAACACCATTATTACATTATTAAAAATCAGTTTTTCAAAGAGTTATATTTCTAAAACAACATTACTACATAAAATAAAGAGCATTATTAGAAGTTACTTTTGCATATTTTAATGTTTGTTAGAAAACATCAACAATGATTTTGGAATATGAGAAGAAGGAGGAAATGATAAATAGATAAAACCTATGTTGGGCTTTTAGTGTTCACTGCTACTTTCAATATCAACCTATTTTTTTAAATTAAATGCCAAGAATAATTTTTCATATGTGCAGTCTTACTAATATATGATCTTAGTTTGAATATTTTACAGTAAATTACTTGGTAACATGGTATTTAAATATCTAGGCTTCAATAGAATACATCTTTTTTCAGATTTTATGTATACAATAACTTTTTAAATTAAAGCTTATTCGTAACTTTAATTTCATTGTAATAAAGTCTTAGTATTGTTCTGATTCCCTCAGAGTTTGCTGGGCAAGTTTTCTCTGTTTGGTGATTATGAAACTGGCTTAGGATATGTAAGGCAGGTGTCGTTGCTTTACGGGCAGCTCAGGAAGTGAGAGGACTTCATGAGCATACTCTTTTTTTTCTGTGTATTTTTTTATATTCATAGGGTGCAAGTACAATTTTGGAACATTGATAGATCAGGACCTTCAGTGATGATCATACTCTTGAGGTACAGTAGGAATTTAACTGTCTTGCCAACTGCATGTCCCAGAGACGCTAAAATTGGCACCAAAAATTTCATTCCATTGCAAGACCACGAGACTCTGGAAGTTCACAAATCTTTGGAAAGATCTAAAGGTGAATTTTATGCCTTAGAAAGAGACATTCATCACAGTTGAGGTAATATTTTTTTTTTATTTCAGCATATTATGGGGGTAAGGATGTTTAGGTTACATATGTTGCCCTTCCCTCTCTCCCCCCCCAAGTCTGAGCTTCAAGCGTGTCCGTCCCCTGAATGGTGCGCATCACACTCTTTGTGTGTGCACATGCCTGTCCTCTCCTCCTCTCTCCCCCCTCCCCCCTGCCCGACATCCAATAGATGTTATTCTTATATGTGCACTTACGTGTTGATCGGTTAATACCAATTTGATGGTGAGTACATGTGGTGCTTCTTTTTCCATTCTTGGGATACCTCGCTTAGTAGAATGTGATATTTTTAATCAAAGGGATGATGTGGAGAATTGTTTATTCTAAATCATTGTGTTAATGGTCACATGCTTCATTTTGAGGTACTGGGTGGTATGCAATGGTGGTGCAACATACCTGAGCTAACTTTTCCAGAATGTTCTGTATGAACCTCATCAGTGCCAGAGGAAGCAGATTACCATGTAAGTACCCAGAACTTACCATGTAAGTAAGTACCCACAAAGCACATAGGCATTCATATATGTTGTGACAACCTATTAAACTAATCACATCAGAGGGAAGGTGAGTTTTAAAAAGCAGATAAATTTGTGTCCCATATCAATTACAATGATGAATAATAGTGCTACCTGTAGCATTGAGGTTCTAACACTGGCTAGAGATTGGTGGTTATAGGTAGCAGCATGAGTGGAAATAAGAGAGGCAAGATTCCCATATAAACCTGGGCTCATGCCAAAAGCCTTTATCTGTGAGGTAATAACATCCTTGGTAGCAATTTGTCTTCTGGGTCAATCGTTTGAACAATGGTAGCAGAGTTCTGGGAAGCAAGCTCATGATGGTAGCAGAAGAGCTTACTACAGAGTTTTAGAAAACAAAGGCAACCACCGTCCCTTAAAACTGTTTCAGAATTAGCCTTTGTTCGAATTAACAGAGAGTAGTTATGGAAACAACTTTTAGGTGGACCTCATCATGGACTTTAATCAATCATTGTCCCTCAAAGAAATCATATGAGCTGCAAAATATATATGACTGAACCATATTTGTTGACATATTAACCATCAACACTTGTGAAAGTTCTGAGAAATATCACTAAGGGAGGAAAGTGTGGAGAAGGGATAATTCGGAATGAGCTAAATTATCACCTCAGCCTTGAGATTCCAATAAAGTTAAAGGAGAATTGTGAAATTTCTTCAAAGGATGCAATGGGGTCTCAGTGGATTGTGTACCACCCTTTTGTCAAAGACTAATAAGAAAACACAGGAAGTATGGCTTGTAGCTTATCTATTAATAACTATATTTTTCTTTCAGTATAAGTTTTGATGGTATTATTATGTGTACTATGACTCCTTAACATAGTTCGAATGGTGAATTTATTCACAGTTCTTTCTATCTTGATGATATCTTTATCTTACGTAAATGAGAAGATATTCGTTAAAATGATAATCTTCTCTCAATTCAATATTTTATCTGTTTTGCTGCATTTTAAATTGACGCTGTGTTCTATATCATTTCATTTTCTCTTTGTAAAAGATTTTATTTGATATTTGTTAGATATTTTATATGTCTCACCTGGATTTAATGAGCTGTTTTGCTTTTTGATGCAATACATTAAGTCTGGGTCAAAAATCCTTTTTTCCTCTCTTTTATCATGGCTAGAATAATACTAATTTACATAATAAGAGTGCATTTATGTAGAAGCTTAGATTTAGCAATGGATTGATTGAATGCCATTTTTATAAATACAATTCTGAATAGCAAATATCCAAATATCTTTTCTTCTGTATTCAGAAAATTTTAATTTACAGAAGGGTGATACAAAGATTACTTGGTAAATGCATTTTTTGAATTTCTTAAATATCCACAGAGTCAGCAGTCACTCCTCCATAAATTTATGAGGCCAAAAAACTACTAAAAATCCAATTTCTCCTAAATTACATTCTTATTGTAAGGAAAAACAGTGTGCAGTAGATGAAAAAAACTCACAAAATGTTCCCCCCACCTCCGTCTCCTACAATCTTGGAGCCAAAAAAGAGCAGCTAATACAAGCATTCAGACCTTTTACTGTCCGAAATCTCATGTTTTTCTCTACTTTTGCCTAAGTATTTACTGTCATATCTAGCTTCCTGATAAAAACATGTAAAAATTATCTATTTCTTAACTGATTACAGCTTCAGTCATGAACCTCAGCAAAATTCATGCCACGTAATCTGGTTTCATTAGTTTTACCTCATATACAGAGCATGGAAATTTAGTCATGAAATATATATATATGATTTATTTGATTTTAAGATACCATTGAGTATAATATGTAATATGCAACATTATGATTAATAGCGTTTTGGGAAACTACTGTATTAAACACGAATGTTGATTGTATAACAATCCAATTTTTAGAAATGTTATATCCAAAAATATGTGTATGTTAAAATCAAATAGCTCTATGTATTTCTACCCTTAGAATTGGTGCACATGTATATTTCTTTTAAGATTAGAGGAGCCAGTTCTGATATTGTTATGCAATCATACATATATTGGATTAGGGTAACTGAAAAATACCAAGAAAGCCTTCAAACAAATCCAGAAAGTAAAGGGATCGGAAGACCTTGCATGTCTATGAAAATCCCAGGAAGTACAGGCTCCCAATCCTGCAGCCATGACTGCCTATCAGGCAGTACTGATCTACACCATGAGAACTCCTGGAACCTGGAGAACTGCTCCATCTGCCAGAACAACACTGATGTAAATCTGGCAGGGGTGAGGAGGCAAAGTGCAGGATGCTGGCTATGAGTTTGGCATTTGCTTTGTTTTGTTGCAGAAGACAACAATGCAGACCCTTCAGGCAGTGCTGAATGACACTGAGCAAACACAGTTGCCAGTAGTGAGTGCTGAAGGTCAGATTTATGAAGCTTTGACTAATCTCAACAAAGCAGGGACAGCTGCCAGGATGGTGAACTTCAGGAAAATATCTGTTGATTTTATGAAGTGCAATCTCCTGTAAAGGCGTCCAATCAATCCTTCTACAGCAACAACAGTGAGGATCATCACTGCATAGATCGGCCATCCTTCTGTGAAGATTAAATAGCACTAATGCCTGATCTTGCCTTTTTGGAATGAGTAAAGAGTTCACAAATAAGAAGGTGAACTGGGTCCTGATTGTAGATTATGACAAAAGTCTCTAAGAAACTGTCGAATATCTGGAACGTCTCTCTGAGAAACCATCGTAATGCTGAAATTACCTGCTGCCATTCCAATCATCTATAAATTGGAAAAGAACTTGAAATCCATCAAACCCATGCATTTCCTTGGGGACCAAGAGACTGTGGGTACAGCCAGGGTTGCCGTAGCTGCTCAGAACAAAGTAAAAAAGTGAAGGGATCAGAAGACCACTACCACGAATTTCCCTTTGCCTGCTGCCCTGCCCCTCCATGTCTCTTCCTTTTCAGGTCACGGTGACCACATTGATGTGTAAGAGTCTCAAGCTGTAGCTGCGTATGGGAGAGTAGAGGTTCACATTCTTATTTCTTTCCCATTTTGACAATTTTGTCTTTTATGCCTACTTTCTTCAAAGCATCTAGTCAGAATGACTCTGGGCTTTGTTCCTTAGTTCAACACTTTTGGTAGTGGCTTGTTAACCAAATACTTCCTTGAGTGAAGATACTGAGGAACTAAGACAAGAACAATGAAGATCAAGTGAGCCTAAAGTTACTCCTAGCAGCCATTCCTACTCTGCAGTGAGTGTTTCAGGTGGCTGTCATCATTCCAGTAGAACAGAAGATGAATGAAACTGTATTCCAATTAAAAACTAAAAAAAAGAAATACCTGATCAATGTTTTTACCTTAATCCCAGAGGAGCCTAGTTGGGATCAAACCTGAATGTTCGCATGCTATATCTGTTTTAGAAAAAAAAAAAAAAATATATATATATATAAACTATACATAATTCACAGAAATAGAAATTCTTTCATATTTCTACTGCTAGTTAAAATATTATAGTCAAAAAAAATTTTTTTTTTGTTCACAGATGACATGATCCATTTTTTTTATTTCAGCATATTATGGGGGTACAGATGTTTAGGTTACGTATGTTGCCCTTGCCCCCCCTCCCCCCAAGTCCGAGTTTCAAATATGTCCATCCTTTGGGTGGTGCGCATTGCACTCTTTGTGTATGCATATACCCGTCCCCTCCTCCCTCCTTCCCCCTCTCCCTCCCCCTTCCCAACATCCAATAGATGTTATTCTTATAAGGTCAAAACAATTTTAAGCCATTTCTTACTTCACTGTGATGTCTAAGCTCCCTGTTTAAGTGGTAGGAAGAGTACATCCTATTGTACATTTCAGAATTCCTTTCTCCCTTACTAGTGTGTGTCAGGGAAATACCCTCAATATCCTTGATAATGTCCAATTTTGTCTTTCACTGTGTCACTTTTCTGAGGCATGTTCTAGTTACGCAGCTTTCCTATCTGTGAATAATACCAGTTTTAGTGTAACAGCCTGCCCTTCTTTCCTTTTCTTTTCTTTCTTTTTTTTTGCCAGAGCAGTATGAATACGTGATGTGCAATTAATATAATAATTATATTTGTAAATATATTTACATATAGAATTGCTTGTTTGCATTCTTAAGAATGCACACTTTTAGAGTTGCAGGTTACAGGTGTGAGAAACAAAAAATTTCAGAGTTAAATACATCCATGACATTAATAATATTTAGAAAAGAAATATCAAAAGAGTAAAGGGAAGGGAGGAGGTTCTATTTGGCCTCTCAAAAATTGTAATCTTTTTTTTTTAAAATTTTCCCTGGTCTTCATTGCTTCTCCCCATCTTTGAAGCCTCTATCACCAAGAGCACAAATAAGCAGAAAGTTTAGGTTTATTTATCAATGCATACACAGTGCCATCAATGATCTTGAAGAATCTGCACTTTCCTGGACTTTTTAGATCTTTGGTTTTCTATGATCACTCATGGACTTTCTGGACCCAGAAACCTCTTCCAGGATCCTTTCTTTTCCTCTGGTGCCCTTGGGATTTTCATCTTTATTTATTTACTTTCTTCATGTTTCTCTACCTGTGTATCAATGACGTTCTTTATGCTCTTTGTTTCTTGGGTAATTAGAAGAAGCAAATAATTTCCCTTCAATACAGTTGACCCTTAAACAATACAGGTTTGAACTCTGCAGGTCCACTTAGGAGCAGATTTTTGAAAATAGATGCATTAGAAATAGTTTTGGAGATTTAAGAAAATTTGGAAAAATTGATAGGTGAACCACATAGCCTAGAAATATCAAAAAAATTAAAGAAAGATTAGGTATGTCAGAAATGTGAAAAATATATATAGATACTACACTATTTTATCATTTACCACTATAAAATATATACAAATCTATTATAAAAATTTAAAATTTATAAAAACTTAAACACGCACTTACAGATTGTACATAGTGCCATTTGCAGTTGACAGAAACATAAACAAATGGAAAGATGCAGTGTTAAATTATAACTACATAAAAGAACCTGCAGTAGGTATTGCAATACTTTAATTATTTTATAGCCACCTCCTGTTGCTATTGTGGTGAGCTCAAGTGTTGTGAGTATCCACTCTAAATGCCATGTGACCCTAATCATCTTTGAGTGAGCAACTATTTCTTCTCTCCAGTAAATTCATATGCAATAAAAAGTGATCTCTTGCGGTTCTCACGTATTTTTCATCATGTTTAGTGCAATGCTGCAAACCTTGAATGACACCATGGGACCCATATTATGTGCCACTAGTGGCAGGGAAGTGGTTCCAAGAAGCAGAGAATAGTCATGTATTACAAGAAAAAGTTGAATTGTGTGGTATGTACCACAGACTGAGGTCTGTGGCTGTGGTTACCAGTCATTTCACGATAAATGAATCCAGCATAAGTACCACTGTAAAAAAAGAAAAGGAAATTTGCGAAGTTGTCACTGCAACAATGCCAGCAAAGGCAAAAACCTTGTGCTTTTGTGAAATACCTTCTTATGTCATATTGGAAATGCAGCTTTTATGTGGGTGAAACAGTTGCTATAAGAAAGGCATACCTATAGACTCTGATATGATTTGAAAAAAAGTAAAGTCATTTTATGACAAATTAAAGCAAAAGGAAGGTGAAGGATCTAAAGCTGGAGAATTTATGTCAGCAAGGGATGGTTTGATAATTTTAGAAACAGGTTTGACTTTAAAAATATCAAGATTACACAAGAAGCAGCTTTTGCCAACCAAGAGGCGGCAAACAAGTTCCCAGACACCATTAAGAAAATCACTGAGAAGAAAGAATGTCTGCCTAAGAATGTTTTTAATGCAGACAGAAGTGCTCTATTCTGGAAAAATATTCTGCAGTGGACATTTATTAGTAAGGAAGAGAAGCACATACCAGGATTTAAGGCAGACAGAGATAGGCCAAATGTACTGTTTTGTGCAAATGCACTTGGTTTATGATCAGGACTTCCCTTATCTATAAAGCTGCTAACCTTCAAGTCTTGAAGGAAACAACTAAACACCAGCTGTCAGTCTTTGGTTGTGTAACAGGAAAGCCTGGACAATGAGAACACTTTCTCTGGAGTGGTACCATTGATGCTTTGTCCCTGAAGTCAGGAAGTACCTTGCCAGTAAAAGACTGCTTTTTAAAGTTCTTTTGATTACGGACAATGTCCTTGGCCACCCGGAACCTCATGAGTTCAACATCAAAGGTATCCAAGTGGTCTGCTTACCCCCAAACCCATCTCTAATTTAGCCTCTAGATTAGGAGGTCATGAGGACCTACAAGGCTCATTACACACTGTGCTCTGTGGATAAAGAATCACCAGTGCTATGGAAGAGAACCTGATGGAAAGAACAACGTGAAAGTCTGGAAGAATGACACCGTCGAAAATGCCAACATTGTTATAGAAAAAGCCACGAAAGCCATCAAGTCTGAAACAATAAATTCCTGCTGGAGTAGACCGTGTCCAGATGCTGTGCATAACTTCACAGGTTTATGGCAGAGCAATCAAGAAAATTACAAAAGAGGTTGTGGATATGGCTAAAAAGGGGGTGATGGTGGTGGAGAGTTTCAAGATATCGATCTTGAAGAAATCAAGAATTAATAGACATCAACAGAAATCAAGCAAGTGGGAGGGGGGCGAGAGATTGGGTAAATTCACACCTGACAACGGGACTGTACGCTATCTGGGTGAAGGGCTCACCTACGACACTGATTCAAACTGTACAAAAGCAAAATGTGTAATCAAAATGTGTTTGCCTGTGTAACTTGTGAAATAAAAAAAGGAACTAATGGGCACCAAACCAGAGGAATTAACACAAGACGACGTGATGCAGACGGGTGCTTCCCAACCAGTGCCAGATGATGAGGAAGGTATAGAAGAAAGTGCCAGAAAGCAAGTTGACATTAGGCCATCTGGCAGAGGGTTCTGGTTATTAAGACTGCCTTTGACTTCTTTTATGATGTGGATCGTTTTATGGTACAAGCAATGAAACGAAAGCAAATTGTCAAAGAAAGGTTCGTATCATATAGATACCATTCATTTTCAGAGAAATGAAAAAGTAAAATGAAGGCAGAAATTACAACATATTTCCGTAAAGTTAAACTGACTGTGCCTGCGCCTCCTGTTGCCTCTTTTAGGTTCTCCTCCTCTTCCTCCTCTGTCACTCCTGAGACAGCAGGACCTCTCTCCTCCTCCTCAGCTACTCAGCGTGAAGACAATGAGGATGAAGGCCTCTTACGATGATCCATTTCTGCATAATAGTTAATATATTATCTCTTCCTTATGATTTTCCTAATAATATTTTCTTTTCTCTTGATTATGTTATTGTAAGAATTTAGTATATGATACATATAACATACAAAATATGCATTAATTATTTATGCTATTTATAAGGCTTTTGGCCAACAGTATCTATTAGAAGTTAGATTTTTGAGTAGTCAAAAGTTACATGTAAGGGGGTCAGCGCCCCTAATCTTCTTAGTGACAAAGGAAGAGGTTGTCTAAACGCTCAATTGATTTCTTGTAATAAGTAATATTAAAACCTTCAGTTGAGTTTTTGAGTATTCACACTGGAGCTTAATTTGGGATGTGGGCAAGAAAGAGGGTATACGAAAATGGGAAGTTTTTAAAATTTTTTCAATTAAATTTGGAATGTATTGGAGAAGAGAAGAGAGGCGAGGGAGGAGAAAAGATAAAAGCATGGGAAAGAAAGGTAAAAGAAAAGGCTAATAAATATTCAATTTTAAGTTGTGTGTTTTGTAAGATCGCAACACAACTTTTGACTCAAACATTATGCAATGGCACATAAAAATCTTGGGAAAGGAATGGCTGGATGGTATGCAGGTGTAAGTCGATAATTTTTCTAGGTGCATCAAATAAAGTGCTGTTGCTTCATATCTGGTTCGGTGCCAAGGCAAAGAAAAAAGTGTGTGAGACTGGAGAGGGCAGAACCGTGTTCCAGGGCGTGGCGTGTTGGCGTGGGAGAGCCAGCCCCCGGCTCTGCGACCATTCCAGAGGTGACATCTGGCACGTGAGTGGAGAAGCCAGTTCAGGTGACTCCAGGCCACCTCTGACTGCAACTGCATGAAAAATCCCAAGTAAACCCGCTATGAGAGGCAATAATAAATCACTGAGTGAAGCCACTAAATTCATGGCGGTTTGTTTGACACCAATAAATAATTGGAATAAACTTCTTTACCAGATTACTAATGAGATCATATTTTCTCTTCGTTGATTCTTTCCAAATTATTCAGCAAACATTTATTGTCATATACCGTAACAGGGTCTGGGTATAATAAGGTAAATAAAATATCACATTTTCCTCCAATGGGTTATACACAATTTACCCTCAATTATATAACTGATTCTCTTAAGGAACCCCAAGAGTGTAAATTAATAAATATTTTAGCATTTGTTATTAGCACAATTAGCTACTATTCTGCAATAAGTTAACTTAGACCCTTTTTTCAAGTTTTACAGAAAATTTTAACTTTTTAAAAATAAACAATAGTGTTTTTAAAATATAGACATAGGTCAAAATTTGTATATTCTCCTGGTGTCTGAGGCTTTAATAATCACAAAACCATGAACTATAAATCAAAAAATTTAAAGAGCTGACACAATAAAATGAAAAAAAACTTTATTGTGGCAGAAAACACAATAAACAGAATAAAACAACAAATGATACACTGAAGAAAGAAATGTACATCTATTACAAATGTTATAATCTTTAATATTTGAAAAGCTCCTAGATTTTTATACTAAAATGTCAAATAATTCAGTCAAAAATAGGCAAGAAATATGGAAATACAATTTATGGAATAAGAAATGAAAATTAGAAATAAGGATATGATAATATATTGAAACTCACTAATAGGAAAAAGAAAATTTGAAAAAATTCTTATCTTATTAAAATAATAAGATCCAGAACATCTTTACGTTAGCTTAATTAGAGAAACTGACAGTCTCTTATACAGCTTGAATTGCAGGGATAGGGAGGGGAGAAAGCATATGAACTGCTAAAATCTTTTGTAAATTCAGCAGTGTCTATTAAACTTCCACCAATTGCACAGTTCAGTCCATTATAGAGAAAAAAACAGTATATAAGGATATATGTATTATGTTTACTGCTGCATTGTTTGGAACAGCATGAATGGCAATCAATAAATTATCACGTATCTAAACTGTAGAGGAGTTTACAGCTATTAACATGTATGTTTTACCCATAATTATTGATTTGTAAAAATATTTATATTATTAAATGGGAAAAATTAGGCCAGATATAGTGGCTCACATCTATAATCCCAATGCTGTGGGAGGCTGAGGCAGGAGGATTGCTTGAGCTCAGGAGTTTGAGGCTGTAGTGAGCTATAATCATGCCACTGCACTTCAGCCTGGGTGATAGAGCAAAACCCTGTCTTCCCACTACCCCTTAAAAAAAGGAAAAAATTAAATTGTGAGGTAATTAATTATGGTATAAGTTATATTTTTGGTTAAAAAGTGAAGAGAAATAAAGGAAAAATGTACATGTAATAAATCTGTAAGTTAGGATATACTGATCTAGGAAATTTATGTAAAACTATACATAAAATTGTTAGCATTAATTAAGGGGTAAAAGATTAGAGGGAGTATAAGACAGTTATTCTTTTCTCTATATATCCGTGATACCTAAATATATTTTTCTAATTTTAAATGTGTTATTTTTTCAATATTATTTGAACCTACAATTCCATTTCTCAGAAACCATCTTAAGGAAATAATTGAAAAGCCAGAAAAAAAGTGTAGAGCAAATATTGTTATCCATATTACATAAGACAACTGAGTTGAAAACATCCTAAAAATTCAATCATAGAGGAACTGATTAAGTAAATTGTGTTGCAGTCCTAAATTTGATAGTCATGAATATTAAAATTATATCTTTCAAAGAGCTTTTAATTATCTTGGAAAATAGTTATGGTGTAGTATAAAGTGGAAAAAGGAGAATAACAATTGCACACAAGTAATCATCTTAACAACCTTAAAACATACACATCCTTATACAATTATGCTCATAGACACACCCACGCACAAACGCACAGAAAGAAAACAATCTAGAAGAAAACTATTATGATAAAATATTGGTAGTATTATAAGTAATATTATTTTCATTTTACTTTTTAAACTTTTCTCTAATTTCTGCAATTTTTATAATAAGCATCTAGTGATTTCATAATTCTCCAAAGGAATATATCACGGCCAAACTGAAAATACTGGAATGAATCAGGAATTTTGTGAATTGTTTAAATGAGGATTTATTATCCTTCCAACCAAGGTAAAACTTTGTTTTTGGTAGCTATATAAAAGACTAATTATTTCACATGCTTATTTACCCTGCCAATTATGCAGAAAACAAAATTAAACAAACAGAAACAATTCCATGAAGTTGTACTAAATATGGGGAAAATCCTGAATCATAAAACTCAGTGAAGAAAGAATTACTCGATTCACTGTTTAAATCATTATAAAATGCAATTCAAGAAATAATATGTCAAGATTTGAATTTCTATACTAATAAAAAGAGGTAGCGGTTCATCAGATTCAAGACAACAGAACAGGTTAACATTTGTTAACCTTTATTAATCTTCAAACAGCAGATATTTCCACTTTCCAGCTGATTTCATGGGTCTTTCAGGACTTGTCTAATATAGCCTAATTTTAGCGTAACCAAATATTTGGATAATCTTGGAATTTGATTTAATGAAACAGCTTCTTTTCTAATAAGTTATTAGTAACATATTAGTTTCCATTGTGATTTAACAAATTTATCTTTCTAATTATTCTGGTTGAACTAATGTCAGCACCCTGCAGATAGTTCTTGGTGGGAGAGCATATTGCCTCTCTCCAGGCCTCAGAGTTTCAAAGGATTTAGCTAGAGATTTTAAATTTATACTTGTTAACCCACCCCATTAATCTAACTTAGTATGACAAATATGCAGTGCTTTGGGTTAAGTACAGCAATTTAAATCTTTTGCAGGGATGCAAACAGGAAATTTAAAATGGTCATTGGTTTTGAAAGAAATATTAATAGTATACCTCATCAAGCATCCCATATAAAGAATACAGATACTATATGACTAACATGTTAGTTTTTACTGGATGAATATTAAAATAAAAGTAATAAAATGTAAGCACCAGAAGAAAAAACCAAAAATGATGAGACATCTACCACTATTACTCATAAGTAGCAAATTTTTTTTTTTTTAAATATTTGTACTAGTTTCTTGTATAGTATCTCATTTTAGGTGGAAAGTCTGTTTTTCACCTAGGTTCATAAGACCACTGAATATTTTATGATGTGATAAACAATAAAGACTAGTATTTATATGCCTTAGATAATTTACAATAATGTTAATTTCATTTTGGTAAAGCCAACCATGGTACTTAGCTATTAAAGAAAATAGGTGTTAGTAGCCAACTTTCCAATAAGTGTATGAATTTAATATTCATTACTAATGTTTAAAATTTCAGGTTTGTCATGGACATTATTTACCATGAAAATCATGAAACATAGTTATATTTTACTGTGTATGTATTAGAATCATATGAAACCGCCATTTTTAAGAGATGCAAATGTTAGATATGGCAGATTTGATGTGGTTTAACCTAATACTTATTTCTCCCTAAATCTTAAATTTACTTTTAAGTGAATTACAGATCAGAGAATTAGGCATACTTAGGAAAATAGTTCTTATTTTTTTAAATGAGTAATTTTAATTACATAAACCTTGCAGTTCTTTATTATTTCAAGCCTTATATTTTCTATGGCCCTGCTGGACACAAATGAAACTCTGCCCTGTTTGACTCTATTAATTTTGATAATAAATGATTCTGCAATTTATGTTTCCTACCTAAACTCTACACAGGTGTGCCAAGCAAGAGATGTACAAGTTCTGGCCTCAGTTCTGCACCAGAACAGCCTTGGAGTTGATAATAGTGTGTGTATCCTCTACAGGCCATTCTGATATTAATAATAGGCTGGTGAATATGAGACTCAAGCAGATAGCTGGTCAAACTAACGCTTCTATTCAAAGACTTCATCTACAGAAGCTTATGAGCAGCAACAACTAAACAGCAGATTTTCAACTGAAATTTTCACATTTATATAACAATCATTCTTACCCCAATTTCTTTGTCAAAAATATATAAGCTCTGTAGAAAAGAATAGTCATCTTTACTCTAGAAAATTGGAAAATTTTACTTGGAAAAATTTCTTTTACAGCATGCTTTCTTTCCTCTTCTCTTCCCTGCCCTCCCCTTCCCTCGTAATTCTCATCCCTCCCTCCCCTCTGGTTTTCATTTTAATGTCCAAGGTTATTGAAAGAAACTAAATAATTTTGCCTACTCACACTTCAGAAACGGTAAAAAAAAAAAAAAAAAAAATTACACCGAATGCAACGTGTAGCCAATATTTTTACTAATGCCCAAACCTTCTTTTCTAACACCTGTGAGTAGCTCTGAGCATTATCACAGCCTCAGCCAAGAACCCACAGGGGCTGGTGAACTCTGAAAAGAGAATGTGTTCGTAAACAAATATTTGTACTCCCTATTCAAGTTTTTATAATTCAACAAATCAAAGGTAATTGTAGTCATACTTTGCTATAATTTTTACTCATAATATTTTTGGTGAAGGGTAACAGAGAAACAGGATTTGAGGTTTTCCCAGGAGATCGTATGGTAAATTTTTCATTCCTTCATTCTACTAATGAATCTATTAAATCTACTAATCTATTTTTTATAGATTTAGATTTATTTTTTATAGATTTACAAGTGCAGTTTTGTTACATCAACATATTGTTAGTGGTGAAGTCTGGGCTTGTAGTATAACCGTCACCTAAGTAGTGTACGCTATGCCTACTAGGTGATTTCTCATCCCTCACCCCCTCCTCACTTGTTAACCCACCCTTCTGAGTCTCCAGTGTCTGCTATTCCACTCGGTGAAAGGATTTTTAAGTAGTCTGTGTGAGCCAATTTTTTGTCTCTAAGTAAACTGTCAAACTGACAAGGTTGAACATGGTCAACAAAGCTCTCTTCACTTTGGCATCAAATAGTTTTAAATTTCGTTGGCAGAGTAAGTTAATAGAAGATATGTCATAGATAACCAGAAATATGAACTCAGTGCTCTGCTAGTGAGATGTCAGGAGGGAAATGATTATTCCTAATAATTATTTGATATTTTGTAAAGCAATCTCTTTTGAGGTATTGTTAATAGATATATACTGGTACCGATAAAATGGTAGATATATAAACTATCTCATTTATTGAATCACTGGTGATATTTAGTACAGATAATTTAAACCCTAAGAAGAATTTTTCAGGTAGATTGGCTCTTATATGTGTGTGTATATATATATATATATATATATATATATTTTTTTTTTTTGCTGTATAAACTCAAAAAGAATTGCATTTTCTCAGGCTGTCATTTATATTTTCAATTTTAAAGAGAAATAGCATATATAGTATAATGAATACGTATTTTAGTATTTGCCTGTATGTCATATGTGAATTTTCCTCCTGAAATTTATTTTAAATGTGTTTCACAGTCCAGTGAATGAAACAATACTGCAAATTGTAACTGTCTTTCAACAATTTAAACTATTTGTTCCATAACAGTGTAACCTTCAAGCATCTTTAATGCAAATCTTATGTATTTTTTTCCCATTTAAAATTTTTCAATTTTAATTATTATAGGTACGTAATAGTTGTGTGTATTTGTAAGGTACATGTGATGCTTAGATACAGGTGTACAATGTATATTAGTCAAATCAGGGTAATTGACATCACTTCAGGCATTTATCATTTCTTTGTTTAGGAACATGCCAATTCCGCTCTTTTAGTTATTTTAAAGTATACTGTAACTTATTGTTGATTATAGTCACTTTGTTGTGTTATTAAATATTGTTCATTCTATCTATCTAATTATATTTTTGTACCATTAACCACTCCACTTTATCCCACCCTCCCTGCTACTCTTTCCAGCCTACACCCCACTTTCAACATTGGACAGGTCGTCCAGACAGAAGGCCAGCAACGAAATATTGGACTTAATCTGTGCTATAGACCAAATGGATCTAACAGACATTGACAGGATGTTTCCTCTAACAGCTGCGGAGTTCATGTCGTTCTCCTTAGCTCATGGATCATTCTCAAGCATAGACCATATGTTAGGCCCCAAAAAAGTCCTAAAAAATTCAAAAAAATTGAAATCATATCAAGTATTTTCTCTCATCACAATGGAAAAAAAAACCTTAGAAATTAATAACAAGAGGAACATTGGAAACTATACAAACACATGAAAATTAAACAATGTGTTCCTGAAAGACCAGTGGGTCAATGAAGAGATTAAGAAAGAAATTAAAAAATTTCTCAAAACAAGTGAAAATGAAAACACAACCTATCAAAACCTATGGGATATAGCAAAAGCAGTACTAAGAGGAAAGTTTATAGCAATAAGTGCTTATATCAAAAAAGTAGAAAAGTTTCAGGTAAACAACATAACAATATATCTCAAAGAACTGGAAAAATAAGAGCAAACCAAACCCCAAATTAGTAGAAGAAAATAAATAATAAAGATCAGAAAAGAAACAAATGAAATTGAAACAAAAATTACAAAGGATCAACAAAACGAAAAGTTGGTTTTTTGAAAAGATAAACAGAATTAACACACTTTTAGCCAGACTAAGAGAACAAATCATATGTACTGAAAGGATAGGTGCCTTCTTTAAGCTTGCCATTAGCATATTTGGAAATGAATGGAGCTGAAATAAGTATATATAGTGTGGAAATACCAGAGAGATTTCTTTTTTTTGTACTACTCGGAATACAGAGGACATGATCCTAGTATTGAACTGTTTACCTTGTGTAGAGAGAATAAATTTAACAGCGATAGATGTAAACACCTGTTCACTTTCAGCTTAGCTGGGGCTGGAGTGACTAAAGATGAATAGTCTCAAGGTTTTAACACCTTTGTTTTTAAACACTTTTCTGAGAAACATTATGCCCTTGGACATGCTGTATAACCGTTATTTCTAACCTCAGGGGATTTATTTCTTCATCAGCTTTACCATAACCCTGGACTAAATTTCTTTATTTGTTTACAATTTATTATCTTGCTTTTGTTGGATTCTACTAGAACCTCAAATTCAGTCGTTACAGATAAGTTATGCATGTCAACACATTCTTACTGCATTACTTTTTATTCAAGCTAGGATTTTGACCTTGACCTATGCACTTTTATAAGTTGGTAAATCTCGAGAAGATTTCAGGGGGCTTATACTAAACTACTCCTAAGTTCCATGCTCCATTTTCCAATAATTTTATATTAATCCCACACATTAATTGTATCTTTCGACAATTTCCTTTTCCTCTATTGAAATCTCTATCTCCTCCTATTTGGTCCATTTCTGGACCTTCGATCCATGTCAAGGTACCTCTTGACAGTTGAACAGTTTGGCAAGGCACTTGAAGCAGCGGTTTAAAAATTGTGTGGTTTCACAATGATAAGGCTGTAAAATGAATTTAGTGGTTCATGAACAGATTTTGAAATTGAAATGAAATAGAATAGATCAGATTAAACTTCATAATTTTACATTACAATATAAATGTAAAATCTGTGAACTTTTCATTGCGTGTGTGCATGTATATATTTGGCTTCTGGTAAATATATTATGTATATTACTTACTCTGGTTTGGGTTTGAAAAGTTTTAAAGATATGAAAACATTCTCATATTGCCATCTGATCTTTCACAAAGCAGACAAAAACATACAATGGGGAAAAGAAGCCCTATTCAATAAATGATGCTGGGAAAATTGGGTAGCAACATGCAGAAGACTGAAACAGGATCTGCACTTCCTAGCATTCACAAAAATTAATTCAACATGGATAACAGACTTAAACCTAAGATTTGAAACTATAAGAATTCTAGAAAAAAATGTTGAAAAATCTCTTCTAGATACTGGCATAGGAAAAGAATTTATGAAGAAGATCCCAAAGGCAATCACAGCAACGACAAAAATAAATAAATGCGACCAGATCAAATTAAAAAGCTTCTTGAAAAAGACACAATCAACAAAGCAAATAGACAACCTAGAGAATGGGAGAAACTATTTGCATGCTATACATCCTATAAAAGGCTAATAACCAGAACTTACAAAGAACTCAAGCAAATCAGCAAGAAAAAAGTCAACCCCATTAAAAAGTGGGCAAAAGACATAACAGAAACTTTTCAAATAAAGTTAGACTAAGGGCCAGCAAATACATGAAAAAAATGCTCAACATCTCTAATCATCAGGGAAATGCAAATAAAAACCACAATGAAATATCACCTAACTCCAGTGAAAATGGCTGTTATCAAAGAGTCCCCAAACAACGGATGCTGGCATGGATGCAGAGAGAAAGGAACACTTACACACTGTTGGTGGGTATGCAAACTAGTACAATCTCTGTGGAAAGTAGTAGGGAGATACCTCAAAGAACTAAAAGTAGACTTACCATTTGATTCAGCAATCCCACTGCTAGGTATTTACCCAAAGGGAAAAAAGACATTTCATAAAAAAGACACTTGTACTCGAATGTTTATTGTAGCACAATTCACAATCGCAAAGATGTGGAAACAACCCAAGTGTCCATTAATACATGAGTGGATTAATAAAATGTGGTATATGTATACCATGGAGTACTACTCAGACATAAAAAATGATGATCTGGTATCTTCTGTAACAACCTGCATGGAACTGGTTATTATTCTTCTAAGTGAAGTATCACAAGAATGAAAAACAAACACCATGTGAACTCAATACTAAATTGAAATTAATCTATCAACACTTATGTGCACATATGGAAGTAAAACTCAAGGAAAATCAAATAGGTGGAAGGGGAGAGGAAGGGATGGGTAAATTCACACTTAACAGGTACAATGCACAATAATTGGGTGAAAGGCACACTTATAACTTTGACTCAAACTGTACAAAAGCAAATTATGTAACCAAAATATGTGTGTCCTGGTAATATTCTGAAACAAAAAAATTTTTAAAAACCCACAAGACTCTATTAAAAAAAAAGAAAAGCTTTAAAGCCTAGAGCAGGTGCAAGAGTTATCAAATGACTCATTTGATATAGATAATAATATAGATAATAGATAATAATATAGATATAGATAATAATTATATAGATAACAACAGATATATAAATAATAATAACAATAGTAACAAAATGTGAATAGCATTGTTTACTTAGAATAATCCTGTAATAAAACATACATGTACACTCCTATACAACAAATTTGTATAAAGATTAAGAATAAAATTATTATTTGTTTTACCTTATATAGCTACAAAGCCAAATAATTACAAGTTAAATTTTAAAACTAAAATAATAAAATTTAAATCAATATAATTAATGTGGCATATGTATCTGCTTTGTTGAATTTAAACTGATGAGATTGGGTTTAATAATATAAAGATACATTAGCATCTTTTAATTTTCAGTTGCTATTGATTTTATCATTTAATTTTGAGAATGTTGTATCATCCTTTGAATCATCATCAAAGTCATGTAGTTATTTTGCACACTTACCATGATACTCATCACTAAAGAATTGCTATAAGCTGATATGTTCTAAGAGCGGGCACAGTTTATGTAATCACAATTTGCACAATCCCGCAGTTGTGCAGGGATGTGTGTGTGTGTGTGTGTGTGTGTGTGTGTGTGTGATTTAGCATACTCCCACACTCTACACCCATAAAATGTCTCCATTCTCTGATCACTTTTTAAAATCTGAACTGATGCAAAATTTTTGTTTTATGTCATTCCTTGAATGCATTTGACCCTTACTGAGAGCAAATGCAGTAGAAAACAGTAACAAAGGTACATGCCAGCAATAAAATCCTGGGTAAATACTAGGACAAAAGACGGTCATAGAATGATCCAGAACATGCTTGGATTAATTTCTTTTTAGCTTATCTTTGAAAGAAAGAATATAAAATTTAAAAACCTGTGACAGAACTTTCCAGAATGTATGCATAGAGCTCTGGAAGTCTATAGACCTTGATGTGGAAAACGTGTGGTAGAGAATTTCCCCAACTTTTGTTACAGCAGATGTGTATGCGTGTGTGTGTGTGTTTCATATGGCCTAACCAACTATTGAAAAATAATTTGTCATAACAAAAATATTGAAATAAATAAAATGTTTATACAGGAATTATATATGTTTAAAATTAATACTATCAGTTATCTTAAAAATATATAAATGACTATAAAATATTAAAAAGTAGATATCATTTCCAACACAAAATAGCAATTATAATGTACTTATAACAAAATGTTCTTCCTAAAACTTATTAGAATTTCAATTATTTGTATTTACATATGTACACATGAGCTTTGTAAAATGGTTGAGTATTAAATGCAGGAGAACACTAAATTATAATGCTAAGCAAACTTTACTCCCTAATTATAGTTTGTGAATGCCAAATTATAATAATCTCTATTTACCCTTTTAGCAAGTTACCACTATAGCCCTCAAGTGAACATGAAAGTGAACACCAGTGGAAAGTTTATGGTACTAGAGTGTGTATTTTTAAAAAATCAGTTTGCAACCACAGCAATCTATGTGAGTGGTGAGCTATACATTAGGAAACACAGCATTAAAAGTTTACATAATATTAGAAACAGTTGTATATTTACCAGTCTTTAGAGAAGTAAAGAAAGATTATTGTATATTAAAATATTAAATTAATCTAATGTTGATTAATTCTAGAATATATAGCTAAGGATATCAATAACATAATCCAGGCAATCCATCTGATGTTAGGTGGAAAATCATTATTTCTAGAGCAAATACAACTTCTGTGATTTTGATTAGGAATACAATTTACAAGACCGAAAAACAAGAGAGGTTTTTTTTCAACCCTTTTGTTCTAAGTCTATTTTCTGAAATTTCTATGTACATTTACAATTAATATGTTTCAATTGAGTATTGAATCTTAGCTTGAGAAACTATTATATTTCTGAAGGCAAAATTTCTTTTTATTTTCTTCTAGACATTTATTTATTTGTTTTAGGATAAGAACATTTTTGAAAGAAATGATTCACTCTCTCCTAATAGTTACTTATATTAGAAATGTCCTTAGCTTACTAAGAAGTAAAAAAGTGTTTTGGAGAATTTATCACATATTTTCAGTTTTAGAAAGATAATTTTTAAATATTTTATACTTTTGAGCAACTATTATGTAGAAGATAATATTGGGTGGACTATCTCATTTCCTTCTTTGTTAGAGATTGTATTACTTCCTTGGTGTGATTTTACTTGGAGAAGAGCGTTCCTACTTCACAAATAGGATTTTCCCCTTATGTTTATAGTTTAGAAATAAAGGGCACTGGACCAAGATAAAAGCGCTTCTTAACTAGGTAATATGTTTGTAGACTGTTCCAGGATAT
Source organism: Avahi laniger (assembly GCA_963575035.1). NCBI lineage: Eukaryota > Metazoa > Chordata > Mammalia > Primates > Indriidae > Avahi > Avahi laniger. The sequence goes on along the minus strand of CAUYSK010062043.1, from coordinate 10,931 downwards.
AGGGAAAATCACAGAGGAGTTAAAAAAATAGTTTTGGGGCATTTTCAAACTGTATCACAGTTTCAAAATGACCCTTTAAAGAAAGAATTTGATGGTTAAGGACATTTCAGTTGGGAAAAATTAATAGCAATTCTGTGAGCTTTGGCATTTCTGCATGCTACACAAAAACAAATCTGTTTTCCTATTTCTTAAAGCTTCAAGGTCCATAAGCAAACAAACAAATAACACACTTACAACGAATAAGTATAACATTTTTCATGACAATTTAACCTCTATATTCTAATCTAAGTTACAGATTCTTAAGTTGTGATTTTTTTTCAAATAGAAATAATATGACCTGGGTCAAATACACTTCAGAGTGAAGCACAAATATGAAAATTTACCCTAGGTTTCAGGGTTATGCAAAAAGCATTTTTTTTTCAGAATGTTTTGTTGGAGCCTAATTATAACAGCTACATTTTTTGCTTACTATTGGTCAAACACTGTGCCAATTGCTTTAAAATACTGTTGAATTTAATCTTCATAAAAATCTTCTGAGGTGGGTAATGTAATCTTTTTTTGACAGATTAAGAAACTGAAGAAATTTAATTAGGTTGAGAATCTCACCAACACCCCGTAACTAGTAAGTGGCAGATCCAGGATTTGATTTTTCACTGAATCCAAACACATGCGACTTTATTTATGAAGTGATTAGAAGATTTGCAATTATAGTAGATATCCTGAACATGTATTTAATTCACTCATTCAACAATTCAGTCCTTCATTAGACAGGTGCCATAGAGTATTCAAATTTAAAAAAGGCAGTTATAGTATTCACTGTTGTGTAACAAAGTACCTAAAATTTATTTGCTTTAAACAACATTTAGTGTTAGGTTATTAAGTATGAAATGTCTGATTTCCTTAAGTACTAAATTTGGCAGTTAATATCTGTGACATTTCACTTTGACACTTCTTGTATTATTTTTATTGTAAAGGTTCATTCTAATTCTTTCAAACACACCTTTTGACTTGTGATTATCTTTCAAATTTTTTTATTAATAGAACAATTTTTGTATAACCATAGATAAGTCACAAATAGTATTATTTTCAACTATGAGTTCCGTCATAAAACCGATGCAACATAGACAGCTCAAAATATCAACAAAGTGTTTGGAAATGATGTGACTAATGAACACATGGTATGTTGATACTTTAAAAAGTTTTGATCTGGTAATGTTAATCTTAAAAATGAGTCACATATATGACCTGAGACCAAGGTGGATAATGATAAACTAAAAATTGTAGTGGAAGTGAATTCATCTCAATCTATGCATAAATTAATAACAAGGTTTGACATTACTATTCCAATAATATTAGACCATTTAAAACAAATTGATAAGGTAAAGAAGCTGGATAGATGAGGTCTACATAAATTAAACAAAAGTCAAAAGATAAATCATCCCAAATCTTGCCTTTCTTTACTGTCACGATGTAAGTGCTAATTATTTCTACACTGTATTGTTAAGTGTGATAAAAACTAAATTCTTTTTGACAATCACAGACGTTCAGCACAATGACTGGATAAAGATACAGTGTTGAAACACAGTCCAAAACCAAATAGTCATCAAAAAAATCTAATGGTATCTGGTGGTCCAGAGCTGGTATTACCCACTACAGCTTCACAAAACCTAGTCAATCAATTACAGTAGATGTCTACTGCAACCAGTTAGATGAAATGATGAGTATGCTTGAGATTAAATAGCCGAGATTGAATAATAGAGACAGGCCAATCCTCTTGCAAGACAACACTGCTTACACTACAGATACTGGACTTGGAAACACTTTGTCATCCACCATATTCACCAGACCTTCAACAACTGACTACCACTTCTTCCAGACTTTGCACCACTTTGTACAAGAAAAAATATTCAATTCTCAACAAGTTGTGTAAAATGCCTTTCTCTATTTCTTAGCCACTGGCTCTCCAGACTTCTTCACTGATGGCATGAACAAGTTATCGTTAAGATGGCAAAACTGTGTTGTTGATAGTTTAGACACATACTTTGATTAATTGTACTGTTTCTTGTTTGAGATATAATAAACTACAGTTTTGATTCGAAATCAGACATTTCATATTTAATGATCTAATATTTCACAGTTTCTGTGTCACAAGTCTGGGTACAGTTTAGCTCAGTGCCTGTATCTCAAGGTCTCTTACAAGGCTGCAGTCAAAACTAAGTTTGTCATCACATCTGAATATTCAAATGGGGGAAGATCTATTTTTAAGTTCACTTATGTGGTTACCGGCAGGATTCAGGTCCTGCCTGGATCCAAGTTATTGGACTGAAGGTGTCAATTTTTCACTGGCTTTTGGCCAGAGGCTGCTCTTAGTTCCTTGCTATGTAAGCCTCTCCCTAGTGCAGCTTACAACATAATAGCTGGATTCCCTCCTGCCAAGCAAGGGAGAGAACTAAAGTGGGTGAAAGAAAGAGAGGAAGGGCAAGACTATAGCCAAAGTCTCTTTGTAGCTCATATTGAAAGTGTAATCCTATCACTTTTGCATATTCTACTCATTAAAAGGGAGTCATTAGATGGGGCCCATATTCAAGCAAGTAGGATTACACAACCGTATAAATACCAGGAGGTAGAGATTTGGGGGGATAAGGTAGAAGCTGCCTACCCCAGCAATTATTAATGTTATAATAATAACATGTGTTAGTTGCTGGTAAACATTTGGCATATGAATTAAGACTCTTATAAAAATTTAATCTATAAGAATCTCTCCTATAGAGGAAATAACTAGAAAGATGAAAAAGAAAATTTTCTAAACATACTTAGCCAAGAATAATTTTGAATTGCAAAACAATGCAGAAACGATTTGAATTTTCAATAAAATTGATTGAATAAATATGTTTATAGGTAAATATACAAATAAATAATTTAATTATGGAAATTCATTTATATATTATATATTTCATTTAACATTTAATATAGAAATTTTTAATTTAACTTTATTCCTGTCTTTGTTCCAATATTACCTTCTTAGAGAAGACTTCTCTGTCATCTTATGACCCTGGGATCACAGGTTAGGTCATAGAAACTGAATTTTCTCAAGAAATTTTAAAATACTCATTTGAAATGGGATATTCCCTTACTCTACTTAATTTTTTTCTATCACTTATCATAGTCTGCTTTATACTATCCACAAATTTACTTATATGTCTGATGTTTCCCTCACTAGTATATAAGTTTCAAGATGGCAGGAAGTTTGTTTATTTATGCTTGTGCAAAAATAAATCCCAAGTCTATGGACATAGATTTTAGAAATATAATACTTAGAATATATAATACTTAGAATATATAATACTTTATAAATATAATACTTACTAAAGAAATGAATGAAATGCATGTGTAGGCTCCTACAAGAATATAGGTGAAATGTAGCTAACCATCCTGCAAACCCTTGGCCTGTTTGATTAGGCAAATTTTCCCAGAGGAAGCAATGCTTGTGTTAAAACAAGATGGAGTTAGAGAAAGGGAAGGCTTCCCTAAAACAATAAAGAGATTAGTCTGTACATATATTTGCTCTTGCATAGCTGCTCATGATCTAAGTGGCATGGAGAAGGTGTTCGGTGGCTCGCAATTTTGCTGTTGGAGATAAAGATGGGAAAGCAAGCAAATTGAGTGTAAAGGCAAGAAGTGTCTGGCATGGGCAAATCATGGGGTCAGAGCTAGTTGGTGAAAGAAGTGAATCCAGGAAGAGGCTGATAATATGGAAGAAAATGACAGAGTAGATCAGAAAGCTCGAAAAGGTCAAAAGAATAGGTGAGAGAGAGTCGAATTTTGGATATTATGATTGAGATATAGAGGATATTTGTGGTGACAAAGCCAGAATAGGACATGGATGTGGTGACTAAGGTGAGTTGGAGATGAAGGTTAACAGAATCTATTTTGAGAACGTTCTAAAATATTAACTTTATAGATTTAGTAAAAATTTAGGAATCCCTTTCAGAAGTGGATGCCTATATTTAAATAAATTGTTAAACATATTTCAAAAACAAGGTGAAATTCAATGATTGGTCATGACATTTTTGGGTTCTCTATGACCTTTACTTCTATTTATCTTTGATTATATTTCTATACGTAAGTCCAATTCAACAATTCTGTTTATTATTATTCCTTGTAGCCCATTTTATGATATAAGGTATACAAAGATAAAATGAAATCTCTTCATTTAATAAACTGATTGAGACTACTACTGGTTAAGACAGGCAAGCAACATTATAAGACATTTACATTGTTGGGGGCAAAATAAACAGTTGTCACAATAGTTGGAAGAATCAGGGAAGACATCAGAATAAATTATATCTGGATGGGATCTTGGAGAAATCATAGAGTTTCACCAATCACATAGGATGAAGTAGAATTTCAGAAGGACATAAAAACCTGAGAGAAAGCAGTAGAGACAGTCAAATGAGGCAGGAATTTGGGAAAGAATGAGCAGTCTATATGGAGCATCGGATGCCCTTATACATGAATTATAAATATGCAGAGCTGAAAAGGTGGGATAGAGAATCAGACTATAGGAATAAGAATTTAGACTTAATGATTTTCCGAAAGTTTTCAAGATGTCTAGTGACATCATCAGCAAACTGCGAAATGGATCAGGAAGCAGTAGAAACATTGCAACGGTCAGCAAAGACTAGTGAGAATAATGAAAGCATTAGTGGAGGAGGATGCGGATATAAGAAATATATGGTGATTCGTAGGCCTGGTAGATATTTGACTACAGGGGCACTTGGAGAGAAGGACATAAAAAATGACTCCCAGATTTCATTTGGGAGAATAGTGGTACTTTAACAGAAATAAGAAAGTCAATGGAAAAGTAATAGGCAATATGAATTTGAAATTTTCCAATTTAATTTAAAATGCTACAGGTAAATCAGAGTGGGGAGGTACAATATTCAATCTGAATTTTGAACTAGGAATTCAGAAGTGAGACTTTGATTGGAATTTCAGATTCAGGAGTATCTATTCAGATACTCATCTCATCTGAATAGAGATGAATATCAAAACCTTCAGAATGAATGAAATTACCAATTAGCACAGAGAAGAACAGAGAGGGCTAAAAAAAGAGAATACGTCTTTGATAAGAGAGATTATTATTGGAAGGTTGAAGGAAGAAGGGGAAACAGGGCTAGAAACAGCTAAGGAATGCTTGGAAAGAAGAGAGGTAAATGACAGGGGTACAACCTGGAAGCGAAATGGGGAAAGCGTAGAAGAAAGGCATGGTTGGTGTTTAGGAGGTCAGCCACAGTTTGGAGAGGATAATTTCGGTATAATATTTAATAAACCTACTCGACAGAATAAGTTCACATTGAATCCTGATTATAAGTGTTAAAATTGAGAAGCAAGTAATTCTGAGAAAGCGGTGACATCAAGATAGCTCTATTTCCATAAGTTTGGCAGCAAGGCAGGGGACAGATGGTGTGGAAGCTTGGAATAGCAGCATCACATGGAGGAAATGAAGAAATTGAGCATGTTTTCCACCCAAAAAAGAAGGAACTATGTAGTAGGGAGGGTGAGATTGAACACAGAAATGAAACTAAGAGGAACTAGAAAATTTAGAATAGGCAGAGGCCAAAAGTACAGATTAAAAGAGAAATGTTTGCAAGAAAGAAGGTCTCAGTTATCAGCTCTACAAAAAGAAGCGGATGTTCCAGGAATAATTGATGTGTTAAAGAAACACCACTTGGTTTGTTCTAATTGTAGTAATCAATTATAAAATAGCTACTATTTGTTTAGGGGTTACTATTTGCCAGGAACAGTGCTTATTTGTTTACATGTACTCACTCATTTAGTCTTTCCAACGGTTTCTTTGAACTACGTACTATAAATATCCTCATTTTAAATGTAGGAAAGTGAATTTTTAGATAATGTAATTTGTTCAAGGCTCTCCATGAGAGGCATGTCTGTGACTCAAACCTAGGGTTGTCTCCAAAGCCTGTACTCTTGACAACTTGCTAGGTAGGCAGGTCGAAAATGCGAGGATGATGGAGACAGGGATTCACCACTGTGTGCAGGACGACAGGAATTTCCAAGCAGCAGTAGCAATCCTTTGAGAGCATGGCTTCGTAATATCTTGTATTGAGTGTGGTGTTTTACTTCTTCCAGCAGAATTTGACAAAGAAGACAGTAGACAATTTCAGGAATTGCATAGAAGTATTGCAAAAGGACAAGGGGAAGAAAATTTAAAGGTGAGAGCTGATGTGTGTTTGAAACGACTGACACTGGAGTCCAGTCTGAGTGGAAAACAAGGGAAGCCCAAAGACTGGCTAATTGAAAGTGCAGGGAGTAAGTACAGACCTGAACATCACAAGAAGAAAAGGGACAGAGTTATCAGGTAGGACAGAATGGAAATTTGTGTTAAGAGAGGAATTTCATTCCTTCAGAAATATTTATATGCCAAATAGGTGCCACTGTGATAAGCCCAGGATATACAAACTTTAGTTAGACATAGTTCTGCCTGAAAGAAAAGATGTAATATGGCTGAAATCAAGTGGAAATGGGGGTTAATGCAGTCATGGAATTAAGGAACATGAGGCCAAAAATAGGCAAATATTTTAGTCAGTGCATTATGTCAGCTCTTGAGTTGGTAACACTGATAATATTGATGTTAGAAAGGTTATACACTATATATCTTTTTACTTTTGCTGTTTTATACTTTATGATTAGTGATACTTCAGAACTATTTGCTTATAGTTTCTGCTTAAATCTATGACTTCTTGCATGCCCTATCATGGAAAAAAGTCCTTAAAATCCTTTGTGAAAGTGTAGTTTATATATTTCAATGTATGTTGTTCTCAAGGGAATTTGATATCCAAAAACTGTTTGAAACAAAATATATTTTAAACAGATAAAAAGGTATTTTTCATAATAATCACACTTATGCATTATAATAAATTATTTTTAGTTGTTATTTTGAAATGACTTTGATTGCAATAAAGAAATATTACATTATATTTATTAATATGATGCTGGACACCTCTACACATTATTTCACTTTCTCTGGATTAAATTATTGCGTTATACTGAGGGCTCTGGATACAGGAAGAAGATATCTCTTTATTTCAAAAGAATCGAACTTTTCAAATCTTCCCCTTTCTAGAACAACCATTATTTGCTAGAGAATATGGGAAATTGTGGGGAATTTTTTTCTGTTGACTCAGTCATCATTACAGTTTGCCAAGTTATAGTTCTTTGTATTGAATAGCCCGCCATCACACACTTCCTTGAAGAAACTATGTAAGATCATCAAAAAATAAATGGAAGAAGTTAAAAGGAAATGTTCTTGAGTGATTGAAGATGGGAGAGGGTATGGTCAGGGCAAATTGGAAAGAATTTCAAAACTAATCATGTCAGGCAGAAGGAAGAAATATCTTGACTTTATTTTAGGAACTAGTCAGAAGTTATTTGTAACATTTAGTAGGGTGGAGGAAGAGAGGGAAGATCCATTTTTCATTTCTGAAGATGCAGCTGCCAGTGCTAGCCTGACACATGGTCTGTAATTCTATAGAAAGAATGGATGGGAATCTGTTTGTCAATATCTAACTTTTAAGTAACTTGGAATATATTGTTTATCCTTTAATATGTGGAAGAAAGCTATGTCTGTTTTAGCACTTGAATAAATGGTTGATAAATACATGAAAACTGCAATACACCAAGCTGTGAATAGAATTTCAAAAAGCTGGTGACCAGCAGTTAGAATTCAATGATGACAAACGACTGTTTTCCAAAGAGATTTTCTTCCTGCAAGGTGAAAATTGATGGCAAACAAATCAAGGCAAGTAACTTTCTCCTTATCACTGAAAATATCTCTTACAATTATGGAAAGCAGCCATCCAGAAAAAATAAGATTGCTGAGATCAATTCTCCTCCCACCTGTTTCCCTCCACTCCTTACAATCACAGCAATGCCAGCCAATGTATCAAATACCTCCTTTCAGCATGTAGTAGACAGACAAAAGTTGTAATCTTTGGGTACAATAGAAGGCCAGAGGAAATATTTGTCAAAATTCTTGTAGGGTACAATAAAAGGAAACTTTCCAAAGATTTCCAAAAGAAGGTTTTGGTAGCGAGGCTGTGACAACAAGGATTTTGATGTTGCGCCCTTGTTGGAATGTATTTTCTGCATATTTCTGTGTTTTTGTTTTTCCGCCAGTAAGCCTTCCATCAATTACTCTTACTCCTGTGTACATTCTTGTGCTCTTGATACCACGCTTCCTTCCACACTGCAAAACTCTAATGCGACTGTCCAAGAAAACACCTCCTCCAGTTTCAAAACAGTGAAAGTAACCTGAAGACAAGGAACCATTTATTGGATTGCGATTGACTCAAACTTCCTAAAATATCAAAATCTCATTAAAGGCAGCCATTGAATAAGAATATCACTTAAGATACACTCAAGAATGGACTCAGGCCAAATGTAATTTAATACTCTGTATCCAGACTGGTTGTGAGAAACTGTTAGCTCATGCTGGTGTTAGATTGCCAAAAGAGTTATTTTACTTTAGATCTATTTACTTCTTGGAGGAAGCCTACAATTTACTCTGTAAGGGTTCCCCTGCAGATTTAAGAAAGTTGTAAAGTAAATTTCTCAGTGGGGAGTGATCATCAAGCTAACAGCCGGTTTCCAGGGAGTAAATAAAGACTCTGGAACTGAGATGACTGCATTGTAAGGAGAAGGCACTGTGGAAATTGTGATCACTGGCTTTCAGAATTGCGATTGGCTATTAATGGCTAAAATCACAGCTGCAGTCAGTGTTTTCAGGACAGAGTTACTGGCAGCAGCAAGGAATGATGAGAACACACAAGAATTGGCCCAAATTTGCCCTTAAGGTTGAATGAATAATTCAAAACTAGAAATAATCTACCTCTGACTTAGAGCAGAGGACCACAATTCTCAGCAGTGCAACCAGAGAATGATCTACTCTCATCATACTACTTTTTGTATGAACATCTTTTACCTTTATTATCTGGTTAAATGAGTAGTAGCCAGTGAGGATCAGGGAAAACTCATCTTCTCACATTTCTTCCATTTTCTAAGTAGAGTGAGAATAGGGCTGATTTTTGAACAACTTCTCCTTTAAGAGCCAGGGGAGAAATATCTATCCTTTCCCCCATAAATTGGAGGTGTTTCCTTGACTAGTAAATCAGTTCCATAGAAACCAAGGCCTAGACTCTCTAAGAGAAATGACTTTTGTAGCCACAGTTTCTTAAATTTTTTGCTATTAAATGTACTTATAAAATAAATCCAATTTCTTATATCTCTGCTAAATTATTGAATTGAAACAAGCATTTATTTACAAATGACATGGGCCTAAGTTTAATTCAAAGCCAGAATAATAAGAAAATTCAAATATCTGAATACAAATGGTATGCCTCAACATTTCCCAGTGTGTATTGTCTAATAAATATTCTCATATTTTATCTCATGTGTTTCATATTACCAAAGAGATCAATTTAGAGGTAATTTATTTTAATGCTGTCATTACACACGTAGGAAAACTGAGGACCAATGAAGTTAAGCAGATTTCCTTGATTAGTAAGACAAATGGAAAGCTGGGTCAAAGACTTAGGTTCTTTTGATTCTAGCTTAATAAGTTTTTTCATAATTATAAGTGAGTTGTGCCATGTTTTAAAACAAAAAAATAAGCTATGGACAAATGTAGGACCTTCCGGAGCTCACAAAACTAAAGCAAGAATGAATCTCTTATTCTAAGCAATTACAGTTTGTAGATGGAGATTATATAGTCATCTTGACAAAAGCTAAGATTTTGAAAGATAAAATGGAAATCTACCACAATCCTTTGGAAATCCAACAGCTAGACTCATTCACTTGACTTCCAACACTCTTCATCACCGTCAGTGACCAGATTTTGAATATGATGTACATACATGTATATGAATCATTTACATACATGTGCTTAGAATATGACATATATGAAAACATATGTATGCACATATGTATACATACATGCATGCATATACTTATTATTTTTAAACTAAACTAGGAGAAGTGTTTGATTAGGATAATATACATTATTTGTCACATTTTATATTTCAGTATTCACATATTATATTTTTCATATCTTAAGCCCTTAATTTTGAAATAAAAATGTTCAGTTTCTAACTGTTCTCTGTGACAATTAAAAGATTAAAATTGAGCTAAAATAGAAATGTTACCATCTGACATGTGATCTTAAAACAGGTTCCCATTATCCTAGCAGTTGAAGATTTTGTCATGTCTTTTTTTTTTTTTTTTATTTTTCTGTGGAATTCAGATAAAATCAAATACTGATTGAGATATTTGGACAATCCTAGAATGAATTTTAAGTTTTTCATCTCTGGAGAGACTATAGTTAAAATGCACCCAACTACATACACAAACATAAATTTTTTATAAATTTTATAATTTATAAATTATAAATTTATAAATTTATAAATTATTAGGACTATATTTATGTATGTCCTAAATGCACAATCATCTTGATGACAATGCTATTCTCTGCCCAGGTGGTATTGAATGAAGACAATGGGATGCTGGTTTTAAAAATCTACCTTACAAAGAGCAAAAAACATTCCATGATAAAGACATCAGTACCCGAATGTTTATGGCAGCACAATTCACTATTGCAAGGATGTGGAAACAACCCAAGTGCCTGTGAATCCATGAGTGGATTATTAAAATTTGGTATAGGTTTACAATGGAATATTACTCAATCATAAAAAACGACAGTGATCTAGCACCTTTTATACTTTCCTGGATTAAACTTAAGCCCATTATCCAAAGTGAGGCACCACAAGATCGGAAGAATGGGCTCCACTTGTACTCGCCATCAAATTGGTACTAACTGATCAACACTAGGGTGCTCACATGGCCGTAATACTCAC